>JANVCC010000013.1:532136-712356 GCA_025345505.1 Todiramphus chloris collaris
GGCAGAATATAAAACCTACTATATACTGTCACCATTAATTTAGTCTCAGTTTGATGGTAAAACTGTTGCCAAGCAGTATTTGTTTTGAAATATAACTCTTGACTACCTGAAGTACTTGAAACACGCTATTGATAATGTGATTTGACTGCCTACAAGATATGTGTGGCTTTATCTTGTGAGGAGCTCTGCTGGCTTCAGGTTGAGCTCCTGATGTCAAGATTGGCAGGAGCAGCCCAGCCTCAGCTGGCAGAGAGCAAAAGGCCTGCAGGAATGACTGGAGCTGTTTCTGTCAGGGATGGCATCCAGCAACAGGTACCGGGCACTGCAGTGGAATGCCGGATCAGGAGGGCTCCCTGCTAATGAAACAACCTTTGCCAGGCTGCTGCAGCAACAAGGTTATACCACTGGACTGATAGGTAAGGGAAAATGTTCTAGTATGACCTTGAAGAATTAATTAGTTATATGAAGGGAATTTAGGGATTGTATTTGCTCAAAGTGGTCTGTTACTTGCAGATATGAATCCTCTCCAAAAGGCTAAGGGGGAGGAAAACCCTATTGTTTGTAAGAAGATTAAAAATACTTCAATCTAAAGAGTTTTAAGATAATGATATTGCCTGTACAGGGCACCCGAAAGAGGAAGAATTAAAAATTGTCTCATGATTATAATGGGTGAGCATTTATTTTACTTAGCCTAAAATTTTTCAAAGGTTGGTCCACTGTGAGAGTTTTATTAATGTAGAGATTGCTCCAAACAAAACAATGTCTTTAAGTATTTAATCTGCTTTTAGGAGGAAAGAGGCAGAGAAACAAAAGAGGATAGGGAAAGAAAGGAACAAAGTTTATACCCACAGAGGAGGTAATGAAGCACAGGCATTTTACAGATAAGGCTGTTAGGTCCCAAGAATCATGATATGGTAGCTGTTTCCTTAGGTGAGGCCAAAATCAAAGGTGTCAAGGAAAAACTGCCCCAGGATCATTCTTTTGCCAAGTATCATTAAAATCAACTGGCAAAATTCTCTTTTTCCCATCTATTCACTTTTATTACTGTCAAGGGACAAGCCCTCGGTAATGGATCCCTTCACATAAATGGGTAGATAGGATAAGGGCTGTGTCCCTTAAAGCTAGGGGGGTTTGGGGCCAGCTGTGCCTAATGCATTGTCACCTCCATTTTCTAAGTAGACAACAATTTCTGTCTATTTGCTCTGTTCTGGGCAGGGATAGAGTGACAGGTTGGTTTACAGATTTTTTTCATATGGTGTAGGGCTGTGCTGTTATGTTTACATTGTCCAAAACTTTACTGGGTCTTCCCCTTATCTGCTCTATGTTAAAATGAAGTTGTGAACTGAAAATTCAGAAGGGAATTAAAAGCAGCCATCAAGTTATACTACCTTAATACCCTGATGCTCACTGAAGAGTAATGAAGTCCCATCCTTATGTGACCCTTACAACCTCAGTAGCTGAGCATCTTGCAAATTTCTCTCTTTATCCCATGACCATTCAGGGATCACCCGCTATGGTATGACATTCACACTGGTTTCACCCAGCGTCCTTGTGCATGAGGAGAATGCATAGATACTCTGTTGAAAAACAGTCTGACTTGCCTAATTCCCAAACAGATGTTAACAATGCTACCTTGGGCTCCTTTTGAGTTGTCCACATTAATGTTCTAATTTCTTTTATGCTTGAAAACTTTCAGGAAAGTGGCATCAAGGTGTAAACTGTGAATCCTTCAGTGATCACTGTCACCATCCTCTCAATCATGGCTTTGACTACTTTTATGGTATGCCCTTCACACTTATAAACAACTGTCAAGAAAACAAACCTCGAGAGATGGATGTAGCTCTTCAAGCTAAGCTTTGGCTTTACAGTCAGATAATTATCATTGCTGTGCTCACTCTCACTGCTGGAAAACTGACTGGTTTGATTTCCATCCGCTGGAAGATAATTGCCTGGTTTACTTTGATGGGTGTCCTTTTCTTCATTTCTTGGTACTCCAGTTATGGCTTTGTACAATATTGGAACTGTATCCTGATGAGGAACCATGATGTCACTGAGCAGCCAATGAGGTTAGAGAGGACTGCTTCCCTCATGCTGAAGGAAGCAGTGTCATTTATCAAAAGGTAAATGATTGTCTGTAGTTTTCTTTAAAGGGGACAGGATGTTCTGGACACTTAGAATAGAATATTTTTCCCTAGTAACTATAATTTTATCATGAGAACTGCTTTGAAACTCATATCCAAGTTCTCTATTTAGAAACCCAATGCACTTAAATTTTAACTTACTGTCTCACATTGGATGCTCCAGTAAATTAGATGGATTTTAACCAAATGATACATGACCATCTCACTATGCCCTGTAATCTGTAATTACTATATTTGCTCCAAGTTTAACCAGTAATTTTTACACTGCACTCTACAAGGCTCATTTGTGCTTTTTTTTTTTTTATAAACCCCACAAAACATCTAGATGAAGTGTGTATGAATCACAAAATTGTTTCATGTGAAAATCTCAAAACACTTTAAATCTATTTTTGTAGATTTATAGGCTGAGAAGGAAGCCAAGTAAGGTCATTTCATTTTCTAGATTCAAGTTCTACCTTCACAGCCTTCTATAATCTGTTCATCTATTCTTTTCTTAAAGTTTGTGAAAACAAATATACTGAAAATTCTAAGTGACCATCTTAGAAAAGCCACATTAATATTAAAGTAAATATGAGACTGTATCCAGTTACATTTAATTAAAAAGGCGTTAGAGTTAGACATCTAATTCATTTAAGCACTGTGCAAATGCTATGCCTGTTTATACACTAGAATTTTACAATAATCTGTCTGAAAAGGCTCTTTCTTGCCCATATTTCATGCAAAAATAAAACTGTAAACTGTGGTCAATGGGGATGCACTAGATGTGTATACAGTTTTGACCCAGTATCTGTGTCTGGATGAATATGAAACCTTTCAATATATTCCAAACACACCAAAAACTAGTTTGTTTGTTTGTTTGTTTTTAAGAAACAGGAATGGGCCATTCCTCCTCTTTGTTTCCTTTTTACATGTTCATACCCCCCTCTTTACCACTGCAAAATTTCTTGGGAAGAGCCGTCATGGTTTATATGGAGACAATGTAGAAGAAATGGACTGGATGGTGGGTAAGCATTCTTCATGAAGGATTGGTTTCAGACATACCTCTGTACTTTAAAGCAGGGTAACTAATAAGGCCAAAATACCTACAGAAATCTAAGCTGTTAAAAACTTCTTATAAGGCATTGCAAAACATTATTATTATTGAAACATTGTAAGTGTGGCTTCATCTTTTTAATTGGTTAATAGGAACTTTGCTGTCTTCTTTAAGGCAGAATTCTGGATTCACTTGACAAAGAAGGTTTGAAAAATCGTACATTCACATACTTTGCTTCTGATCACGGAGGACACTTGGAGGCTCAGGATGGATCTGCCCAGCTAGGTGGCTGGAATGGTATTTATAAAGGTAGGAAAAATACTGTGATTTTACACAACTGATAGAAACATAACGAATTTGCCTGTCTGAAGCTATTGAGACTGGAATGAGATGTATTTTTAGCTTGAAATATAGGTGACATACAGAGGTGCTTTAATCTTAAAGTCACCTTGTCTTTCAGTAAAGTCCAAGCACTATTACACATCTCCTTGACAAAGTTATTGTCTAGCTTGATGCCTGTATATTATTATATTATTTGGTGTTCTCAAGTAAAGGCACTGGAAAAAATGTGAAAGTGCTCACTCTCTCGCTCTCTCTCTGTCTCTGTCTCTCTCTCCATACACCCCTCCCCCTGCCCCACTGCCTCCCACCCCAATAGGACTGTTTCCTTATTTGCTTGTTTCTTTTTCTCACTTTGTTCCAGAAATCATTGCTGCTCAACTAATCAGTACATGGTATGTTGATTCATCTCACTGCAGGTGGAAAAGGCATGGGAGGCTGGGAAGGAGGAATCCGTGTGCCAGGAGTATTTAGGTGGCCAGGAGTGTTACCTGCAGGCACAGTTATTGATGAACCTACAAGTCTTATGGATATTTATCCCACAGTTGTTCATTTGGCTGGAGGAATATTGCCACAGGACAGGTATGGAGAAAATTTCCACCAAAGAAATTAATAGGAAATCTAACTGCTAAAGATTTACTGTTTCTTATCATCCTTGGAGATCTCACAAATATTCCTTAGCCTCAAGCCCATCCTGAGATTTTACTCTAGTGAGCAAACTCTCCCAGATATGCCCACGTGTGTATGTGTGTGGACAGAGCAGTTGTTCCTGCCAAAGGCCGAGTGCTAATTTCAAACCCAAGTTCAGCCTCATTCAGGAAAAAATTGGCAGCTGAGATTGTTTTGGTAGCATCTGACTTGACTTATATACACTTACAAACACCTCTTAAGGTTATTAAACCCATCCTTCCTCAACAGATTTCTTTAAGCTCCTTTGAAAATTGCTAAATGTAAACAATTATGAGATCAGTATTGATTTCCAAAATAAATTACTTTTTTCCACTAGACCAAGCTCCAAATATTATTTACATATTTTTAAATTAAATGAGTTGACCCAGCTATTTAAAAAATATAAAATAAATGTAGAGATTTGTATATTTGCTAGGCAGTCTGTTGGCTGCTCTAAATCCATGACCAAATTATTGCTGTATACTGTCTCAAGCACTACTGTAGCCAATGCAAAGGCAGTGATAATTATGCAGTTCACTGTTGGGTTTTCCCCTGCCTGAATATGCTTCTCTCCATTAAATTAGGTTGATTGATGGAAAAAACTTGGTGCCTTTACTGCAAGGAAGAGCTCAAAAGTCAGAGCACGAGTTCCTGTTTCACTATTGTGGGTCCTACTTGCATGCAGTGCGATGGTACCAAAAGGACAGTAAGTATAAATGTTTGCTCCACGGTAGCTTCAAAACTTGAGTTTTCTCCTCGTGATAAGCATCTTGCTAATTGACAAATGCATTGCATGATGGATGGTTATCAGTTGTTGTAGTTGTGCATAAGATTTCCTTCCTGACAGGTGGAGCCATCTGGAAGGCTCATTATGTCACCCCTGTCTTTCATCCATCTGGAGCTGGGGCATGTTATGGAAAAGGAATTTGCCCATGCTTTGGGGAAGGTGTTACCCACCATGACCCTCCGTTGCTGTTTGATCTCTCACGAGACCCATCTGAAGCCAAACCTCTGTCAGCTGACACCGAGCCCCTCTTTGACACTGTAATAAGGAAGATTGGAAGAGCCATAGAAGAGCATCGCAGGACTCTGACTCCAGTCCCAGAGCAGCTGTCCTTGTACAACATCATGTGGAAGCCATGGCTACAGCCATGCTGTGGGACATTCCCATTCTGTTGGTGTGATAAGGAAGGTGACAGCACACAAAATTTGTGAAATTAAATTTCTGTTCATAAGTACTATGGCACTGAGTCCTCTGTTGACAAAGCTTTTGGAAAATAACTGTGTCCTTTATCTCACTGGAAAACAAAATCAATGAAAATAAAGTAAGTAAATGTTGATCAGAGATTTTCACCTTCATTCTTCACCACTAGCCAAAGGTCTAAGGTAATCCTGTCTAGTGTAGGAAAGGGCTTGAATGGAAATTGGTTTTGCATGTAAGAGATGGCTGTAGAGGTATACGTCTAAACTCTACCTAACTTATGCTTATTCAACGAAGACAGTTGGAGAACTCTGTAGAGAGCCTAGTGTATGGTACTGAGCAGGCAGCAGTAAGAAGTACTAGACTTAGAACTCTAGCTTTTTGTAGTTGTGCCCTTGTAGTCCATAAAACCATGGCTGTACTCCATCCAAACATAATAGTTTGTATCATTATTGCTCCCTGTACTTCTCTGTTATCTCCGCTGTAATCTTGCTGAGATGCTGAACAACACCTGAGACAGAGTGAAACTGATCTAGTGAGGGATCATCCTCAAGTTGTGAATAACTTTTTGAAGAGATCTATGGCTTTAACTGCGTTAACAGTAACATATATCACAAACAGTGCAGAATGTTTGAGTATAACTCTGCAACAGTTAGAGGAGAAAGAGAAACATTTTGCTTTTCAGAAAGAGGTCATGGTGCATACTAATTTCACAAACAGCAATTTTGTTGAATATAAGATGCTGATAAAAATGTTTTGGATTAATAGCCTGTACTGTTTCAATGTTAGTTCCAGAAAAACAAGGTTGATTTGAAAGTCATATTGAATTAATGCTCAAAAGTATTTGATAGCAGTATACATAGATTTCTAAATTTCAACAAAGCAAGCTTGACAATACTAGTTCAAAAAACAAACAACTGCACCCCCCAGGAAAATACCCACAAGCAAACCAAAAATCCTGCAGTGGTGTGACCCTAGACAGACTCTCTAAGGATACCGAGAGACATTTGCACTGAAGTTTACAGAGAAATTGCAGAGACTTTAGGGTTTTGAATTGTATTCATTACTGAGGTTTTTGCAGGAGTGGATGAACGCAGAGTTTATTATAAGCATGCTAATAGAACTCTAAAGAACTTGGGGGTCAAAGTGAGCAAATGGAAGCAGATTATTTTTGTTTGCTTTTGTTGTTGTAGTCCAACCCCTATGGAATATCCCAGCAAACATTGTACTTGCTCAGACTGTTTAGTTGATTAACAGTTTTCTTTTTACCTCTTAGAGTTTTCCATAAATGTAACACAGAAACAATTTCACAAATTTCTGTTTGTGTCGTTTCAACAGTTATGCTCTTCACCACTGTAAATTCACCCTGAAAATTTGTCAAAAGAAGGGACTATATGAACGCTAATTTAGACATGTGCAAAAAGCCAGATAGAAAGTGGCAGTATAAAGCACACAATGACTCAAAAATAGAGGTTTTGCTGGCAGAGAATTTGCCTATATGTACCAGTGTGTAAACAGTAGCTTCCTGTGCTCAGGCACAGTGAAAAACCAGTTACCATAATAGGAGGAAGTAGTGGAGGGCTCAAAATGCAAAGATAATCCTATCTTTTCTCCTTCATTGTTACAAAGGTCTTCCTTTTTTTTTTTTTTTTTTTTTTTTTTAATAAAGCTTGGTTCTGTTGCAGAACCAAGTCATCACAGCTGTTACCTCCGTATTGGGTCACTAACATAGTGGAAACAAACAGGATGCAGGTCTGTGCTAGCAGAATGCCTCCTCTGCTTCCAGGGAGATTTATTATCACGGAAAAATGTAAAGGGCAGGGGGGGGTTGTGGTGTTTTGGGTTGGGGTTGGTTGGTCGCTTGGTTGTTTTTTGGTTTTTTTTTTAAGGCATGCCAGCAGCAGCATGGGTACGTCTTCAGTAGTGGTCACATGGTGAGAAACATGTAAACAGTCTAGAAAGGCTGATAGAAAAGTTTAGTCATAATTTGGACGAAAGACTGATGGAAATTAATACTTATGTTACTGGCAACATTTGAAGATCCCTCTTTCCAAAGTTATGATGTAATTTTTAAGTAATATAATTTCTTCCAAGAAAAATCTTTGTACCAGAAGCATCACAAACTGTTAAGTAATCATATAAAGTATGTAGTATATTCATATAGGTATAAGTAGCCTAATTTGAAAACTTACCTTATAAAAATGAGTATAGTCATGAGCACAAGGAGGTCAACAAACGAAAAGCTGCTGCCAACTGTGATTAGCCCTGCAATGCACTGTACAAATCTGATAGTTTAAGCTGCTTCATCTTTCCACCTCACTGACTCATACTGTTTTCTCTAAAACACAGTGTTAAATTCAGCATTCACTGTATTCAAGTAGCTCAGAGAACTGAAATGTCAACAAACATATGAGAGCGCCTCTACATACTTAAGATCTTTTGAAGGGTAAAGTATTAACTTCTGAAAGAAGTGTGAGTAGGGAGTGGAATACGAAACTTTCAGTTCTTGGGAGTGGGGGAATAAAGTGCAATTATTATCTTCAGTACAGGTAGGTCTACCTTTCCTGAAAATGCAGTGAAGAAGGAAAGGCAACGTGACAGAAGAAAAGGGGGAGAACAAGACAGTCCCATTACCCTGCCCGTAAGGCTGGAAACATAAGGTGAAAGAAACAAAACCCCAGGGCTCCAAGTACTGTGTTGTTATTTAGAGCATTTCTTTTGAGGCTCTGAAATAAAGCAGTGACAGGTTTTATTCAAATCTGCACAGAATTAACTGGATAGGGAATCTAGCAAAGGCAGTAGCCACGTTGTGCCAGTATTTCGAGACTAAGGACTTTGTACTCTGCCTGGAATTCACATAAAACCTGCACGGCTGTTCCAGTTTGGCAGTTGCTGGCAGGGATCCCAGAAAGTTTCTGTGCTGGAGACTGGGGGAAGGGAGAGTAAGAGGAAAAGGAGCAAGTTCCAGCCCGCTTCCTCCCACACACATCTTAGAGGATCAGGACTGCTCAGCACACCAAGAAGCGAGAGGAATTCCAGAGCAGGAAGAATATTTGAGACGAGGGTTTGTTTTTCATATTGTTAAAAGGGGTTGGACTTTTTAATTAGTCTTACTGTGGTGCAGTGGCTTACAGAAGGAATTATTATCTGATGTATTCTTGTATTTCTTTGAGTAACTGCTGATTTCTGGAGGCTGATGTTAGATTTATGGATTAAGAGGGTTTTTTTATTTAACAGCTAAAGAAACTGGACAAGCCCTAAGGCCCAGTACTGGGTGCATCGCACTCCTAGCGATGTCAGTGAGCGCTGCTACAAGAAGGAATCCTCCCCTACCAGAGAAATAGGAATATTTAAAATGTTGTGAAGATTAGGGCTTTTTTAAACAAGTTTGATATTTCTTCTCATGCTTTAGTAAGGTTGGTGTTCCTAAAATGGGTTGCAGTAAGTCAAGAAACACTAATTTTAATCATGTCACTGACAGTGGAATTAAGACGCAAATGTCTTTTAATACCACCTGAACTCCCTGGTTCAAAACTCACAGCCCTCCTAAAGGGATGTGTCTAAATACAAATTTCTTGTCTAAATACCATTGTGCCTGCTGTCACCAGCTGGTCACATGACCCTGTGAGGAGAATGTGGAAGTTGATCGTAGAGCTGTTGTACCAGCTTGGAAAGCTTATCGACACCCCTGGGAAATCAAGGTCTTTCATGTCTAGGTTGGTCTGGTTCCTTTGCTCCACCACAGCTCACCACAGCTGTGTGATGATCCTCAGCTACTCCGCCTAGGCTGACAACAGTTTCACTGCCCCAAACCCTTTAAATACAATGCTGCCTACCAGTTGCTAGGAAGGCAGAGCTCTGTGTCCATTGTTAAAGCACTGTAAATATGTTTCCATTATAGGTAAGGACCAGAGACCTTGCTAGTTCTTCCTTCTCACAGGTTAATGCCTTATGTGCGCTTGTCTGATTGTCACCTCAGCTTCCCCTGTGGGGCCACAGTTCATTGAGGGTTTGGGGGACCTGCTGCCAGGCTGTGATTCTGAGGCACCAATACCATACAAATAAAGGATTTGAGATCCTAGTAGTGAATCCTTTGTTTCAAATTAATACAGCCTGCTTTTCAAAGCCTGGCATTAAGCTTCTGGCATGTGCATTCACAGTATGGCCAGTGCATTCTGTCAGAGGGATCTTGCTGCTTCCCCATTAACCTCTGACTCAGCCAGTGGGTAGGGAGGATGAGCACACAGTACTGTCTGTCAGGGTCTTGCCAACAGAGAGGGGAAGCCTCACCAACCCTCTGGAAAATTCCATAACTGAGATCAAGCTTTTAAAATTCTTTTGTAATTTTTTTTTTTTTTTTTTAATTTTCCATATTGTCTCAACCATAGTCAAACAAACATCTAGATGTTACTTGGAAAAACTCTCAATGGACCCCAGGTTCTGACTCCCTTTATACTTTTTTTCCTGGTCAGAATAATATAATCTGCAAATTTTTTTATCATATGGCTCATCCTTTGCAATGCATAGGGCAGGATTATACTCTGCTCTGGCCAGTATAGCATTCTTCAGTTACACTGAACGTTAACACTTTTATGTACCAAAAAGGCAGAAAAAAAGTTCTCTCAGAAAAGGCAGTATTTTCTCACTGGAGGACATGCTGATTTTAGAGAAAAAACAACACTAAAGCCTTTCCTTAGCGAAGATGGAACTTTTCATTCACCTGTGTTAGAAGTGACTTTACACTTACAAACATGCTTTTAGTTGTTATTGAAGGCAAATACTCTAAGTGGTTTCAATCTCCTTACTAGAGCCAACAACATCTTTGTTCTTGTGCTGGTTTGAGATGGAAAGAAGTGTGGAAAAGTAGGGATTTCACATGGATGGGATATTTCAGATTTTTATCTCTTTTCACAGTGAAGGAAAGAATCTCTAAATTTATTCTAGTGTACACCATGAAGATGAATAGATGCCAGTCCCCACTGGAGCCAGTTTATGATGTACTTCTGCATGACTGTTTGCACAATTCCAGCATGATGTTTTCTGAAGATCCCTTAGTCTGTGGCCATTCACAAGGAGAAGGAGTGCACTTCCCAAGCCATTCTTTGTCCAAAGTGACTAGGTGTGCTTTCTCTTTCAGCAAGTATAGGAAATTGCTTCCACTCACAGAATTTTCTTTGCCAGACATAAGTATTAAAAAACTAAAAGGTTATTTCTAGATTTTTAAAGTCCAGGTTGAATTCATAGAGTTGGCAGGTAGAAAAAAATGGCTTGTTAAATTTAAAAATGGCATTAGGCTTTGAAGACCTTTAAGCAAATAATCATAATGATATTTATGATTCTGAACAGATTTTTAGTAACGTTCAGCTAGAAACATCTCCTTGAATGTACTAGATGGCATCCAAACCTAGGAACATTCCAGTCCCTTTCCAAAGAACTACACGGCAAATATTAATTTCCAGGGTGGCTTTTCTTTGAGATATTTTTGTAGTTTCTAAGCTCACAGTAAGGTTTAGATTCTTTTCTTGGACCTTAAAAAAAAACTGAGGTTAATCAGAAATCACATACTGGCTTTACTTATCATTACCTCATTTGTAAAATGCTTAAAACCTTCCTTTCAGTGAACACCAACAGTTTGGTGCATGTATAGAGCAGCTGGCACCTTTAACACTTGTCTAAACCTATAGGCATTTAGCCTTCTTTCCAAATGCTCACAAGTTCCCCTGAAGTTATTGGCAGCTGGGAACAGGCCAGATGTTTCAAAACTGCATGCTGCGCTATCTGACCTTACCTGTCCTCAGAAATGCTCTTTCTGCCTCACAGTGTCAATTCAACAGGGTTCTGCAAGAACACATTCAGGAATGTACAGGCTACGTAAGCAAACCCTTGTAGTTCAGCCTACCTCTGCTGCAGCCAGACGCAGGCAGTGGCAATACAATTGAGGCAATGCAGTTAATGACCAACCTCACAGACAAGATCACCAGAGCTACCGGGCTCTGTTTTTATTTATTTTGTTTTTCAGCAGAATTTATGTGAACAACTATGCACCTGTTTTATACAAGGGGACGCCATGAAGTTTACTGGGGAAAAGAACGGTAAGGAGACATTCACTGAGGGCTTTTTCTGGCATTTAAGTGTTGTGCTTATGAGAATGTAAACAGATTTCTTGCTTCACCTCCCCTACCACCCCTAAAAAGCCAACTCTTATTGAGAATCTAAGAGCAGCTAATGAAGATTTAAAACTATTGGTATTTCAAGCCATTTTACTCTAGTTTTATAGAACATGGAGGTTTAGGAGTATATATAATATATGGTATAATACATTTACTACGTTCTAGCATATGTATTTTACTTCAGTTGAACATCTGTAAGCTGCCTGTTATAAACACCTTGAGCAGCTAAGACATTTGCTGAGATATTCTTAAGGTTTTCTACAAAGATAGCCAAGATTATGCCTTTTGATGCAACCTTGGCTTTGTAGATGGTCCCATGGCTGAAGACCACCTTCCAGATGCAGTCTGTAGCACTGGGTGCAGTCTGTGCAATAGTCAAGGCATTGCCATCATAACCAGTGTGCCTCCACACCAACCACCTTCAATCTCCTGTCCCACTCATTCTAGGAGCCTTAACAAGAACCGCCTACATCTCTGTACAAGGGGTGCCTCAGGAGACTTGCCAGGATCCAACCACTCATTCAGCTTGAAAACTGCTAAAACCAATGCAAATCTCAATAAAGAAACGTATACACAAGATTACTGTACGAATGAAAAACAAACCAAACCAAACTCAAAACTTTGGGTTTTAGAAAACGCAGGAACTTTTGTAAATATTCAGGAGCTCCATCTGCTGGCAGTACTTGGTAGCTGATTCCATGTGAACTGAGTCATAAAACTTCAAGAATAGCTTAAAGTCTATTGTAAAGCTTACGAATGTTTTTGTAATGTTAATTCTTTACTTTTAATTTCAGGAGCTGCCTAAATATTTGGCTAATTTTATGCTTGTTTCCAAGAACCTGTGTATCAAATCCTTCAAAACCCAATTTTTTGCTTATACTGGCTGATGATCTTGGTATCGGAGATGTGGGTTGTTATGGCAATGATACAATAAGGTAAGAATATATTCTATGAAATAAATTGTTCCTTCCTGTTGAATTTCAGTGCAGAAAACACTGATGACACTTGCTATTCAAAAATTCATTATTAATTGATTAGTTTATCTAGATACACTTTTTTTTTTTAAATCATATACAAAACAAATGTTCTACTGCAAGAGTAGTAATTATACAGGCATTCTTAAGCAAGTTTCTTGGACTTCTAATTTTCAGCATTTACAGTCAGAACTTTGTAAATGTGTCCATGTACTCTACTTGACAGGCTTAGGTGTAGTTTATAAATTTCCACAACTTCAGGATCAAAATATTGAAGACTGAGATTAGGATTTAATATCAGCTAACAATGCTAGTAGGCCTGTTATAAAATGACAGCTCAGTTTATGTGATATAGTTATCTCGTGTGTGTATAGATTGATTGTGTGCGTATACATATCTCTCTTCTGTCTGTAACATATTATAGTCTTGGAAATTTCATTGTTCTATATTAATGGAACCTTTTTCACTGTGCTTCATGAGTTTTTGTATGGGATGGATCTGAAATACCTTTTTTGTTGATTTTTTTTTTAATTAATAAAAGCACATTTATCCATGGAAAATTAATTTCTAAGGTGTCAAAGTATCAAAAAATACATAACAGAGCTTTCCTAGTTGAACTGTAGATAAACAGTTTTGTAAATTTGATGGTGATGTCCTCAACAAAGCTAGGAGGAGTGGGATACCACAAAGTTCTGTGTGATACATCAGAGATGCGATTTTTCTCATTAGGACCCCTAACATTGATGGCCTGGCAAATGAAGGAGTGAGACTTACTCAGCACATTGCTGCAGCTGCAGTCTGTACTCCGAGCAGAGCAGCTTTCCTGACTGGCAGATACCCCATCAGATCAGGTTGGGCCTCTCTCTAATGGTTCACTGCAGTTTGTCTAGCCATTACTGCTATTAAGAATCCCCTTAAGTAAATTCTTAAGACTAGTTAATCTAAGGATTTGGGGTCTCAGTGAGATGGGCAAAAATAAAGATGACTAGATTTAGCATTTGACTTCTATGGGAAAATCCCCACATAAAGCACATTTAATGTGGCTAAGTGACTACACAGAAATGGCTGAAAATCCAAACAGCACAAAGAACCCAGAGGTAGAAACAGGAAGAAAATTGTGTAAGCACTCTATGTTCAGTGGTATTAATAATACATTAAGTGTAATAACTTGCTGGCAAACTTTTTCATAGTGAAATATGTCAGGCTGTGGAATAGTTCTCAACACTAATGTTTTAAAGCAGATCTACATCAGCCATGTTAATTCATGATAGAAAACTTCAGCCGCTGCACATGGCAGTAACAACCACTGTAGCTCTGACTTGCTAAAGGAGAAAGGTAATCATGAACTGTACATTTCAGAAGTGTGCACCCCTGACTCTGTAAGCCTTTTGTTCTATATAGAACTTTTCTTTCCCACCCACACCTTTTAATATTTCATTTTAATAGAACTTTGCTTACAAGAGATTGCCTAATATCCAAACATGGACATCTTAGTGACATTTCTCTTAGTGACATTTGTAGACACCCCAGCATAGCTGAGGACTAGTAGATAATGACATGGGACTTGGAGGTGACATCATTCCAGAGGTCAATCAGAATATCCCAGGGTATATTAAACAGCTTATAAAAAGGCACTAATCTTAGGCAATAGAGGCCTATACATTAGAAAGAACAATCTGAGAAGAATGAAAATCTGAAATCTGGCTTGTTTAAAGATTGTTACTCCTCTCTAGGCATGGCATCCAGCACTCAACGGCAGGTTCTCTTTTGGAATGGGGTTTCTGGTGGCCTTCCACCAAATGAGACTACTTTTGCCAGAATACTGCAGCAAAGAGGTTATTCTACAGCACTTGTAGGTATGAGACATAGCAACTTGCTCCCTTTTCACTGCTTGTTATTCAAATGAGGCTTCTTCTGTAAATATTTTTCTTCACAAAAATGTCTAGGATCAGTTAAGTCAGAGTTTCTTGTATGCATAACTTTCAAAATCCACAGAGTTTTTAGAATGTCCTCCACAAGCCTCAATGTCAGAACCATTTATCTGGTAAGTCCAAAATGAGGACGTGTGGAATACATAGATGTACACCACAAACATAAGTAATATTAAAGAAAGAATCTTGTTTGGCCAGTATAGATTGTTTTAGGAACAACCAACGGAGACATCCACTGATCTATGAAGAACAGAAAAATGTTGTCTGCCAGCTGGTATCCAGAAACCACAGTGGTCTTAATTATACCTGGTGGCTAGACTTTCTTTTATGCATCCTCCTTATAATCAGGGTTAAGACCTAAAGACTAAAAAGTGCCTTCATTTTCTTCAAAAGAAGGTCTGCCAAAAAGCTGAGTCCCATTGACTTCAGTGGGTTTTGGATCAGAATACATGTTCAAGAAAGAAAATCCTATTTACTCTTTGCTAATTTTGCCTGAACAGCAATTAATGTATGTATCTTTCAAGCACCTCTCATTTTTAAACTCTTCTTGATGTAGTCAAAGGTATCATGTGTTTAATTGTTATTACTGTGATTTTTCACACCTCTATTCATCCGTGGCACACTGAGATGTTATTTGGTTCCTAAACTGAAGGGAGTCTTACTCAGGTACCAACTCTGCAGAAGCCAGCGCACAGGGGTGAACTTTCCCTAGCTCAGTGCAGCCTGGTATAGCTTATATAGTAAAATACATTCATACACATGAGCACAGAGATGGCTGGCAGTTCTCAGAAGTTATTTGTCTAGCTAATAGCCCCTAAGACCATGGTTATAGACTGTCTGCCCTTCAATGTCAGGATAATTGCATTGCTCTGTAATATGACTTCATTAAGGTTCATTATCAGTGTATGACATATTCTGATATGTCCAATTGTACTGGATAATTGGAATGGCCTATTTTTGCAACTCATTTTAGGATGAATATAGACACACAGAGCCTCCTGAAATTTGTTCTTGGGCTGTGAAGGTCAGATAGAACTTGTGTGTAAATTAGTTCATATTTCGCACTTACCTGTTCCTTTTGGCACGAGGGTTTCTTTGGTTATTCTCCATCAGTCTATCCATTAATGAATGGCTACATTGTCATGTGAAATATAATAAGCACCAACTATTGCAATCCTGTTTGTTCTTACTCAGGGAAGTATCTGAGCTGGACCATTGCCCTGCATGGAATTTTAACAGATAGATGAGGAAAACCAGCTGTTTTAGGAAGATAAAGTGCCAATGCACTAAGAATTTGTCCCCATTCCACACCAGCTCCTCCCTTGTCTGAACCTTAACTGGGAAGTGCAGCCAATCTATCAGAAATACAGGCAGATACCCAAGAGTAACAATGTTGGGTTTAAGATCTCTGTTTTATATTTTCAGGGAAGTGGCACGTGGGTGTGAACTGCAAATCCCGCTTTGATCACTGCCACCATCCATTAAATCATGGCTTTGATTATTTTTACGGCATGCCTTTTACCCTTTTGAATGAGTGTCAAGGCACAGATGACCCTGAACTGGCCAAGTCTTTGCAAGATACATATTGGCTTTACACAGAAATTATCATCTTTGCAGTGCTTACACTTCTGTTTGGAAAACTGACCAATTTATTCTCAGTAAAATGGAAAATAATCATATGTCTGGCCATCTGTGGTCTCCTGTATTTCACCTCCTGGTTCTCCAGCTATGGTTTCACCAAGTACTGGAACTGTATCCTGATGAGAAACCATGATATCACTGAACAACCTATGAATCTAGAAAAAACTTCTTCTAAAATGCTGAAGGAAGCAGTTTCATTCATTGAAAGGTAACCAACAGAAATTATATCATATTTTAAGGATTATTTTTAAAAATAATGTGATTACTGTGTCATGCACCACAAGGTCAGGCAGCTGGCATGCTGAACTACCCATCCTGGTGCTGGACAGTAATGTGTTGGTTTCTGGCAATCCCCTACCTGTTAGCATCCAACTGCTGTCCCTCATCTTGTAGGAGCTTGTCAGCTCCTCAGGAAAAGGAAGGTGATTTTTTTTCTGTGTGTTTATGTTTCATTCACCTAATACAAAGGGGTCCTGACCAAGGACTGGGCTTTATTCCAGCTGGAACAGAAAAATAATCTTAGCCTGATGAATGGACTGTCATAGAAAAGTGTCATATGAAGTTAACATTTTACAAAGAGGAGGGTGATAGTGAGTTTATTTTAGTTTTTCAAAGGTGTCCTTCATTTACAATACTATCGGTAACCTAAACTGAATTTGAACAAAACACTAAGTCTTTAAAAGCATTCACGTGTCAAGTTTGGGGCATATTGCTGAATGAAATTTACTATTTCTGCCAGGATTTAGGTGTGTGTTGGTTGTTTTATAAGGGAAAATGGACATAAAATAAATCCCTTCTGTCGAACTTTGAGCATAGAAAACCTCAGGTTCCTGTGATATCCTGCATGGCCTAACGTTAAAGGGATATGAATCCCCTGTGAGTGCAGTGTTATATCTGCCTCTTCCATGAGGCTATCTCAGATGTTCAGTGGCATCCATGTTTAAGCAAGTTTAAGCAAGCCAGTCCTACTCTCCTTGCTCCTGAGAGCATGTCAGTCTTCTGTCTGTGAGCTTTCCAAGTAATTTATTTGATGTTCTACACACATCTCATTTGGAACCAGAAAAAGAAAGTCCACATTACTATTTTGATCTTAATACAGAACCAACATCTTAGGGGGATGTTTTAATCCTCTGTGTCTCCCAAAACCTCAAAAAATGCAAAGATGTCAAAATCAAAACATTTTTGATTTAGACCACAGTAATAATTTTTATTGATAGTCACTGCAATACCAGTGTTATATTTTGGGTTGAGTGACAATTTGCAGAGAAATGACTATTGTTTTCTTTCATTTCAGAAACAAGCATAGACCATTTCTTCTCTTTGTTTCCCTTTTACATGTTCACACTCCTCTTGTTACCACAAAGAAGTTTCAGGGAAGAAGTAGGCATGGCCTATATGGAGATAATGTAGAGGAGATGGACTGGATGGTGGGTACGTGTTCTTCTTGAAGAAAGTCCTTCATTTAGTTGAGTGTGGAAAAGAAATTGAAGGGGTGGTCACAGAACTTCCTTTTTGCATATGTCAAATGTCAGGGAAGTTGCCTTGGAAACACTGCTAGCTCCAAAGATTGACATACCAGTAGCACACTCTATTTTTTCTTTCTTTTCTAAGATGAAACCTCAAACTTTTTGTATAAGAATTTGTTCTTTTGTACTCAACACACTTCCGCTTCCGTGTCAAATGCAGTCAAATAATCAAATATGTACTTGACCATGTTGTTAATCAGAATATGTATTACATTTTTCCAGTTCCATCTGGTCACAGAAGATACAAGTGGTGCTGCTAAATATTAGATTATATGGAGGTTGTGTTGTATACTTGATCATTTTTATTGAAGAATAATCCTTGGAGCAGGAACCAGAACCAAAAGACCAAGTTAAAAAGATATACATTTTCACATAATAAATTGTGTGAAGTCAGTACATTGTGAAGACTCAGGTCTAAATCTGGGCTCTGAGTGTGAATTGAGTTTAAAAACCCAAGCGGTTTAATTATGTTTAAAAAAAAACCTAATTGGCACTCATAGCCTAGGTTTACTTGACTGTTCCTTTCTGCTTCTGTAGGAGGGAGGAGACAGCTACTGTTTGTATTTAGTCAACAGTGAAAACATTATTGATGAAGTATTCACTTCTTGTCCAGTCCTTTTATTCCTCAAATAACCATGTCAACAAAATTGTATTTTGAAAGGAGCCTGATTGCTTCTCATGGCCAGGCTGAGAACTCCTTTAAGATCCAGTTGAAACAGAGGACTCTGCCATGCTCCTCTTCCAAATTTTTGTCACCAGTTACCTTCTGGCACAGGCTACGCAAGCAGAGCCTGTTAGCAGAAGTCTGATGTTGTAAGGAATGTACCTTCTATAGGCCAAAGAGGGTGGCAGCTAGGGAGGACAGAAGTCTCCAGGGTTTGACAGCTAAGTAAGCTATTTGGGGTCTCACTCAGAACCATTATGTCTAGACTCAATCTAAACTCTTTTTGGGTAAAAATGTCTATTTTTAGGTAAGATCAAAAAGTAGTTTAACAAGGAGATGCAGGAAGTCCATAAAGGAGAAGAGATTGAGCAAAATTGATGATCACTGGTTTCTGCTTTTTTCTTGCATACTCCAGCTTTTGCTGCTGTTTTGTAGCTATGGAAGCTGTTCTTAGCATATATATTTGATGCAGAAGGTGATAAGGACAAGCAATCAAAGAGAAGTCATATTGTGTATAAGCATTTGATGCTATCAGTACCAAAAAGATTCCTTATGAAGTTGGGTTTGAATTACAGTCTGTGAAGTTTTTACCACTGACATCAGGAGAAGATTTTGACTGATAGTATGCAGATGATTTCAGAGTCCCTGTTCAGCTCCTGGTGAGAGACAGCAGTTTTCTGTGATTAGGAATCTAGGCAGCACTATTATTTAAGCTCTTCAGGATGCTTTAGGCTACACAATGGAGAAAATCCTTGACTCAGAGAATTTACAGCATAAAGCTAACAGAGTATTGTGAGTAGCTTGGAAAAAAAAGGACCATTCATTTGAATTATTTTCCAGTTGGTTTTAGTTTTTATTTTTCTGGGTTTATAGACACCACAAACAGGACACATTCAGCAGCTTTCCGCTGGGCTGCTATTATTTCTGTAATGCAGGATTACTCTTTGGATTGCTCGTGGTAGCTCGTAACAGAACTCACTCAAGTAAATGCAAAGACTCGGTCTTCACTGAATTTTGAATCAAGACCTAAAAAATTTGACTGCATCTTCAGACATAATTATGATGTTTTGCTTTGTTTATAGGCAGGCTTCTGGATGTTATTGACAAAGAAGGATTGAGGAATACCACATTCATTTATTTTGCATCTGATCATGGAGGATCTTTAGAGGCTCACAAAGGAAATGCTCAGTTTGGTGGATGGAATGGGATCTATAAAGGTAAAATTTTGGTATACTTCTCTTAAAAAGAAAATTATAAAATAAAATACATACAGATAGACTTTATTTACTAAGGTATATGCTGGGGCGATACTCTTGGACTGTAGAGCTGGAGCAAATTCAAGGCATCAGCTATTCATCTTTCAGCCCCCAGACAGGATCACTTCTACTCTTGACAGCTATATTGCCTAACCTGTTCTTAAAGACCTTCAGTGATTCCCCAGATAATCCAGTTTTCATTGCTTCTGCTACTGGAGATTTTTTCCTGGTACCTACCTTGGATTTCCTCACTGCCGTTTAAGCAACAGATCTTGCCCTACTCACCAATATACAGAGAAGAGATTCTACCTTTTCTCCTTGCAACAGCCTGTTGTTGCAAGGTCATCAAGCATTTTGATGCTATTATGTTCCTTCTCATTTATCCTTTCTTTAGACTCCGATACACTTGTAGCCCTTTCTGGTTCCATGTTGTTTTTAAATATTGTAAGCATACTATCTAATCCATAACCCAAAGCAGTACTTGAAAATGTTGTAGAATCATAGAATATCTCATGTTGGAAGGGACTCATAAGGATCAGCAGGTCCAACTCCCTGCTCATTATAGGCCTACCACATGACTAAATGCATCATCCAGATGTTCCTTGAACTCTGACAAGCTTGGTGCTATGACCACTTCCCTGGGGGTCTCCAGTGACCAACGACCCTCTCAGTGAAAATCCTTTTCCTAATTTTCAATCTGAGTTGCCCCTGATGCAGATCCAGAACACACTGTCTGGAGTCTCACTTTTAACATCCTTCTATTTTTCACAGTAGACAATTACTTATGTCAGCACTGGCAGGTACCATGATTACTGTTTTCTTGGTATAATTTTCCAGTTTCTCTAGAAATCTAGATTTTTCTAGATTCTCTTTCTATGACTGTCCTGAAACACAGTGCCAAAAGACCTAAGGAAATTAAGATCTCTTATATCTCTTGCGTCTCTTGCATGTGCTCCCTCCAAACTGCCAAGCCATGAAAAGTCACTGTGACAGCTTGAGTAGCTTGGCACTTATTGTATAACGAAGCCTGAAAACTGCTCCCATCACTTATTTCTCTACAGCAGAAGGTTTGGGTGCCTTGACCTTGCTCAGCATCAAAATGCACGTTGTCTAGTAGTATAGGCTTGCTTAAATAGTTCAGAATTCACTTCCAATAGCCCAACACAAGTATATTAGTAACAGGAGACTCCAGAAAGGAAAGGTGGATGTTATTAGGCAGAGATTTCGGTATGAGCGGACAATGATGAAATCATGCCTGCTTAGAGAGGAGACAAGAGCTGACAGAATATCAGTTTAGATATTAATAACAGAAGGGCATTCCCATTTATTTCTACATACAGCAGAACATCACTGGGACATCCCAGTGAAACTAACTAGCAATGACAAAAAAGATTTTAAAAATGCAGTTGAATTCATAAGTATCTGTAGAACTCACTGCTACTGTTTCTAACAGGATATCAAAACCAAGAAGACAGATAAGCCACACATGAGTAATGAGAGCAGCCGCTAGTGAATAACAAAGCAGAGGATACCATTATCTTGCACAGTACAAAGATTATTGCTCAAGCAGCTGAACTTGCCCTGTTTATAATCCAACATGCCACCTTGTCAGCTGTTAGCATCAGGTTCTGGGAACCTTGCCTCTCAATTGTAACTACAATCACCCCTCCTCCATAATGAAGTACAGCATTACATAGCAAAGCCAGAGGCTAGTATAAACTATCATTCAAATTCTGGTCATAAAGGTAGCTAAGCTTCAACATTTTGCAATTTTTGCTTTTAAACTGGACCCTCAACTTGGATTTCTGGCTTTAAACCACTTTGTTTCATCAATGTTCTCATTCTTGACATCTATAATTCATATCTGCAATTAGTTAATGGTTCTTACTGTGAAATACCATTCAAAATATTTAATATTTTGACTTGTAAGTGAGCTAATGCATGGAGGAGAAAATTTAGAAGACAACTAGAGGAATGCAAAACAAACCAAGTTAAGAAAGACTATTTGGATTACCTCAACACATCTTCAACAGAAACATAGGTGGGAAGTCTTAATCACTGCAGCATATTCAGAGCATCCCCCTATTTGTCTTTAACATATTATTAGTGTGTGTGGAGATTATTCTTAGATGTGACATTGAATTCAAATTATGGGTCAGAATGTCAGAGGGTGGAACTGTTTCTCTTCTGCCAAAAGTACTGCTTAGTAGTGGTTTGCTGTATGTTCCACCCAAGACAACAGTGTAAAATAAAGAGGTTAATAATATTTATTTTTGAAGACAGAATTTATACTATAGTCATTCCACTGTCCTCTAGGAGATTCAGTATGTTTTCATTACAGTTATTTGTATATTCTGAAATTGCTAAAACCTTTTATTATACATGCATAATAAACATCTAATAGCTGCTTTTTTTTCCTTCTTAAAATATTTAATTAATTAATTAATTATTCCCCCCCCCCCCCTTTCTTTAACAGGTGGAAAAGGAATGGGAGGCTGGGAAGGAGGGATCCGTGTCCCAGGAATACTTAGATGGCCAGGAGTGTTTCCTGCAGGAACAGTTATCAATGAACTGACAAGCCTTATGGACATTTTCCCAACAGTCGTTCAACTGGCTGGAGGGGCAGTGCCTCAGGACAGGTACAAAAGTGGTTTCATAAATCATATTTGATCCCCTTTCTTGATTTAGACAGAAGCTGACTATATAAGTCATGCATTCTAACAGCCACAGGTTAAATTCTGTTTGTTTCTTAACCAGGCAGTTCTCTAGCTTGCTTTCTGTGTAGCTTTCCCCATCTTGTCTGCTTGCATAGAAAAGGCAAGGGAAAACAGCATGTTTTATCAAGGGTCATTTAGTTAATTCAGTTTTCTAATCACTAGAAACCAAACTGGTTGATTTAAGACATTGGTATGACTGTAAAAAAACCAAAACAAAACAAAATCAAACAAACAACAACAACAAAACAAAACCAACCAAACAAAACCAAATCCACCTCTTTTAACTCTTTTAATCTTACCTTTTATGAAAAATCCATAGATACTGACAAAAGTGATTGGTCCTGAGTAATAGGACAGCCTCTCCAGGACTAGGAAGCCTGTTTCTTCATGAGTAGGGAAGGTGAAGTGAATGGCACATGGCCTGCATTTGTCTGCCACTACTAGAGAAGTAGCTTCCCTGATAGTAAACTATTTGTAGCATTTGTGTTAGACTCCTCCAAAGAATATGAGCAAGCGTGTGGGGCTAAGCCATTTGAGCAAAAAGCATAAAAGTACTGGTGGTGTGTAACCAAACCAACTGTTAGTCAATGTAGTAAGCGGTGCTTTTTAAATTTATTTTTTAAAGTCTCAAGCTCACAGAGCTATCAGTGACTTCCATTGCAGGGAGCAAAACTGCAAGCTGTGAATCATGCCTTCACTATGGTTTACTTCCAGGAAAATGACCAAATGGTAAATTGTCTCCCCAGGCAGGATGTGCGATCTAGCTGGAATTGCAAGAAATGCTAGTAACTGCTAATCACTGGTGTCCTCCCATACACACCATTAAGAAACTCAGGGCTCATTAGCTAAACAGCAGCTTGGTTTAGAAATGACACTTGAAATCCTAATGCTACGTACATGGAGAGTGAGTACTGCTCACACTCCAGATGCAGCCTGAAATGCTTCAGCAGTCTGGTGACTCTCATCCTCTCCATCAGGGTAATCGACGGGCAGACGCTGCTGCCTTTGCTGCAAGGGAGAGTTCAGCACTCTGGGCACGAGTTCATGTTTCACTACTGCGGCACATTTCTGCACGCAGTGAGGTGGCACCAAAAGGACAGTGAGTATAAACATCTCCTCCTCCTGCAGATCAGAGATCATAGAATCATAGAATTTTTTTCATTGGAAAAGACCTTTAAGATCATTGAGTCCAACCCTGCCAAGCCCACCACTAAACCATGTCCCTAAGCACTACATCTACACGTCTTTTAAATACCTACAGAGATGGTGACTCTACTACCTCCCTTGGCAGCTTAACAACCCTTTCAGGGAAGAAGTTCTTCCTAATGTTCATCCTAAGATGATGTAGCCTCTCTCGTCCAATAGAGTATCACATAAAAAACATACGTACATGTATCTGGAGAAATTTTATTGCCTCAGCTCCTCACTTCTTCTGGAGAAGGTACAGAAAGGCTTCATTGTTATCTGTCCTGCCTTGACAAGGGTTTCACATCCTGGGTAGTATAGCTTCAAGAATCTCCCTGTCATTGCCATGTTTCTGCATTGCTTTTGTTATGAAAGTATTTGGGATCAACTTTAGTGTAAGACTCAATAAAAAGTAACTTCACAGATAAAGTCTTTTATCTTAAGCTGTAGTTCCTTTGTTTTCAATAGTCCCCTCTTATTTATATTTTCAGCGGTGGCATTAGATGAGCTGCCTGCAGCTGTAATGCTTTCCTGAGCTTTCAACAAGCACCCAATCTTTGCTGATGTCACCCTCCATTACAGTGCAAAAGAGAATGGGCCAATGACTGGTAGCTGTGTCTTTATTCCTGCTTGGAACAGAGGACGGCATTTGTGTGACCAAACATAAGTGCCCAGATCTGAGCTTGTTATTATATAGTCACTGAAGAGATGCATATGTTTACAGGGTGCGATTCACCTCCTGATTTAGCACATCTGGCCTCCTTCTCTCCACTGAGTAAAAATGGAGCTGAGACTTATGTAAAGATATCAGGATATAAAAATCACCCTCATATTAAAGTTAGTTGAGATGAATTGCACCTGCAATTTAACAAAACTGCTGCAGAGCTGATGCTTGGCACAGCCGCAAGCAGATGGGCCGGGTCTCAGCAGTTCCTATGCCTTGCTGCTTCCCCCACCATGCTGGGGATTTGGATGACCCGATACCACTATGGCTATGAAACTAGGTGATCCCAGTGAGGGAACCACACTTACTGAAAGTGTGGCTCAAGGCCCACAGTTTGGCTGTCTCAATTAATTATCTAAGGAGATCAGAATTCAATTCTTTCCTCTGGGTGCCATTAGAATATATAATCTCTAAGTGATATGTGTAAATCATCACTCTGCATTTTTGCTCTTCCTGTGGAAATTGTGTCTCTGCAGTAATAATAAATCAAGATCAGTTGAGCCAACACCATAACCAAACACTTGAAGCAATCAGTTTCATTAAGGGGGTTATCTCCCTCCATTGCTGTCATGGTCTCTTTTTTATTAAGCACCTTAACACAAGGGCCTGTATCAAAAACAGTGTGTCCAGCACGAGTACAGAAGTGATTGTGCCCCTGTACTTGGGTCTGCAGCTTGAGTACTGAGTTCAGTTTTGGGCACCACGGTATACAAAAGACATTGAGGTGCTGGAGGGAGTTCAGAGAAAGGCAATGAAGCTGGTAAAACATCTGGAGAAAATGTCTTATGAGGATCACGTGAGGGACCTGGAGTTGTTTAAGTCTGGAGGAGGCTGAGAGGAGACCTTACTAGTCTCTGAAACTACATGATGGGAGGTTGTAGTGAGGTGGGTGTTGGTCTCTTCTCCTGGGTAACTAGTGAGAGGACGATAGGAAATGGGCTTAAGCTGTGCCATGGGAGGTTTAGGTTGGATATTAGGACAGATTTCTTTACTGAGAGTGGTGAGGTCTTGGAACAGGCTACCCAAAGAGGTAGTGAAATCACCATCCCTGGAGGTGCTCAGAAAACATCTAGATGTGGCACTTCAGGATGCTTTAGTGGTCATGATAATGTTGGGGAGACAGTTGGACTTTATGATCTTGAAGGTCCTTTCCAACCTTAATGATTCTATGAAAATGTTGGAAGTGACTTGGTGTGCTCCTTTCCAAGTGCTGTAGGGAGCAGGGCAGCAACGGAGAGAAACGCCTGGCAAGGGAACGCTGCAGGCGTGGTGTTCTGAAGCACATCCGCTTCCTCCCGCCCCAATGGTCCTCCCGCTCCAGGGGAGGGTAGGCACCAGGGGCCGCTTTCTGGGCGTCCTCCGCAGGGCTGCGCCGTGGGGCCGCTCTCCCCTCATCCTGCAGCGCGGTGCGGGCAAGGGAAGGGAAGCGGCCACCAGAGAGCAGCGCGGCACCGCCAGCCGCCACCGGCCAACCTGCGGGAACCGCCACCGGCCAACCTGCGGGAACCGCCGCCTCGCGGGCCGGCAGGCGTCGGGCGGCGCCTGTCAGGCGTGACGGGAAAGCTGCGGGCAGGGAGGTTATAGGCACGAAAACAACGTCTCCGTGGCTCTTCGACGCGGTTCACTGCTCCGCGTCTCGTTTTCACATCTAGAGGTGCCCTGTATGGAAAGCCACCCGCGGCTGTGAGCGTGCAGAGGGAGCGTGGCCATGACCCGTGAAGGCTGAGGGCTGCAGCCTGCTGCTATGGTACCCCTGGCAGATGTGGGGCAGCCCCGGGCCCAACCAGCCTCACGGCGCTAGGAGCTCTCGCCGCCCTCACCCCATACCTCCCTTCGTTTCTAAGGTGGTGTCACCGCTGGTGCCCGCCCAAGCCATACCTTGAGCTCCAGAGGGTTAAGCTAACACACATCAGCAGAGCAGGGCATGGCCCTTGCCCCAGGGAGCGCTGCGCTGTTGTGCGTGGAGCCTTCAACAGCCTCTGCTTGGCAGAAACGTGAGTCACCACGCGGAGACTCTCTCTCCGTGTCTCCAAAACTCAGCAGGCCAGGGAGCTAGAGACTGATGGTGAAGCACTTGGAGTTGCCACTAGCGATGGGAGAGGTCGGTTCACCTGATGCAACTGGCACCAAGCCGTTCCCACACCAGACCTGATAGTAGCTCCAGGCTTGATCACACCCTGAGCCCATTCACCTGTTCGCAATACCTAAAGCAGAACAGCGGTCAGAAACTCACGTTTCCTATGCCTCTAAATCCATTGCTATTTTCATCTCTCTTCATTTGTTTGTAATGAGTAATTTTTCTGGACAAAGGAGATTTCTGGGCAGAGAAAGCTTTGACTGCAGCAGCTTCTGGAGAAAATTTGTGCTAGAAGAGCCATGACGCACTTCCCCGGTGAAAGGCTAAATATTGTACTCTATCGATAAACGGCTGTGTTTGAAGAATTGCTTTTCAGGTTAAAGTACTGCTGTTCTCCACTTAGCTTTCACCTCTTGTTCTCCTAGGCTGTATATGGTGTGTCTATGTCACAATTTGAGTTCAGATCAGAAGCATGCTTTTGAAGCAAACCCCTCTTGAGCACACCCTCTCACAGTGCTTTGGGTTGCATTGTGGAATGGGCTTAGAGATCATGACTTTACTTTAGATGAAACTAAACTGCAAAATAGGCTTCAGAATCATACATAAAATGCTCAAATATGCTCTAATTACTAAAAGGTGTTGCATAGATAGGAACCAGACAAGAGTTAGCCCCCAGTGAAACACCCCTAGACAATGACAGCATGCATGTCAAGCCATCAATGTGTTCTCTACAGATCAGTTTCTAATAGGCTACCTGTAACATAGACAATATATAATATACATACAATATGTATGCAACTGCATACAATATGCAGTTTTGTGGCAGTATTTTGTTCTCCTCTGCAGCCACACACACAGCTAAATCTCCTATGTGTTCCTGTCAACAATTTTTCTCATTGAGCCACCACTGCTTGTGACAAGGGAGTTGAAAACAGAGGGAGGTCCTGCTTATGAAAGACAGATGATCAAATATTACCATGTGGCTCTGCTTTTAGCTGAGCCAGGAATTCCAGTATTCTTTGATCAGACTGCCATTACTTTTGACTTGGCTGACAGACATTTTAGGGTCTGGTTTAGCTCATTTACAAGTATATCACGTTCATATTACATATTTATTGTTTGTTTACTTCTGTGTATTGGACAGGCTAGATAAGAAACCATTGTGTCTTGATGTCACCCAGGCAGGACTCATCAATTAATCTCTTCACTGAATCCAGAAGAATCCTTTGTCTGTATGTTAAAGAGTCCTTTCCTCTACCACAGCACAATAGGGTTTATTAGTGACAGTTCATTTCTTTCTGCTCGTTAAATTGATGGATTGTTACCAGATGGGTTTGAGAGATGTTTGGATTGAAGAAGCAGGTTTCTTTTCCCTTGGACATACTATATTAACATGTTGCCCTAAAATTCACATGCATCTTTCAAACTCTGTCAGACCTGCTTCAGTAGTAAATTGTATATCCCTCTTTGCCTCTTGGGGATGACTGAAACCCCTGCAGCTTCCATCAGCACTGAGTTCTACCACCTCTTTTTGTGGTTTTTCGTTTTGGCTTGGTTTTTTGATCCCTCTGTAACCTGCCTGTCTACTCAGCTCACAAGCGCAGGTTAATTACAATCAGCCTCACTGTATCCTTCCAAATGAACCAAGAGGGAGCTGGCTTTTTCCCACTCTGCACCTCCAGTAAGTATATGCAGGTGTGAAAAGTGAAAGCTAAAGTTTTGCAGAATCAGAACAGTTCTTCTCAGACACTCTGCCCTCACTTCTCTGAGCTGCCCCACAGTGTGTAACTTACAGAGTTCAGCTCAACTATTTATGGAAAAGAGAATTTGTTTTTTCTGAACATTGATCACATGAATTCCTACATACAGATTGGTAAGTGTATTAAATGGACATTTTAGCAATACCATCATAGCATGCTCACTAGAGCCAGCTCATCAGAAAAATGTATATGGCCCAGAGAGTACTTTTTAACTCCTTCTAACAAGGATCTGTGCTACCTGACCAACAGACATAAGACCCAAATCCCATGATCAGGGAACCCTGATATAACAGAAAACGCTTTCATTTTTGTCACAAGATAAATGCTCTTTTAGTCACCAGATAGGGAAAAGTAGAAGGGCATGGAACACATCCCAGACAGCAGCAAACACACACCCAAGCAGACCTAAGGAATACCTGTCCCTAGTAAGCCATCGGGAAGTAAGCCCATTTCCTTTAAGAAATCCACCTTCTGCACCCTTTCTCTCACAATTTCAGAAACTGAGATATCTAAAACCTGTGACATTTCTAAATGTATTATGTCAAAACATTTCAGGACCATTGAGACATCATCCCTCCACAGAAGTGCAGAAGTGTAGTCTAGCAGGACGTGGAAGCCTTGGGGGTGGAAAGAGATACAGTGAGTCAGCTGGCAACTGGAGATTTTAAGATAAAAGATTATCTGAACCTTAATTTGTTATTTGTTCCCCTTCATGTTTTGAAGAAGTTAAAAATTTTATTTATTAACAAAAATATGTTCTAGCAGTAGTGACACAACAGAGACAGTAGAATACAGCTGCAGACTTCCAGTGATGAAGAACAGCTCCAGGAACAATAGAAGGAAGGACAGTTAAGCAGATTACATTGAACCAAAAAGAAAATGCCATGTAGAGATAATGCAGTTGTCAGCTCTTTGTGCTCAACACATTACAGAAGTGGTTCCAAGTGTGGAGTGTCCCCTTTCTTCCCCTCTCCCTTTGTCAGACATAGTATCTAATCACTGTGGTCTTCTTGGATACATTCTTGCCTCTGAGTTCAGTATAAGTGCTTTCTAAATGCAGTGTAAGGAACAGGGGTAAAAGGAGGAAGAATAATATTCTGTTGAACTGCATTCAGATTTACTCCCAGTAATTTGTCATTTCTCCATTACAAGTTACAGACCTGCACTTATTCAGGGGTCAGTACAAGAGCTTGATAAAGTACAAGCTCTAAAGCTGCAAGCTAGTTGCCTTCATCATGTTCACTTAAAAGCTAGAATCCAGATTTCACTGTTTTCATGACCTGCAATGACCACACTACTTGAAAGTGTGCTAGAAAGCAAGCATGGAAGTGAGGTGTGATCAGTTTCTGCCCAGGTGCTCTTCTTGACTCAGATGTACAGAGCCAACAGTAGAACCACTTACCAGCACCCGCACCCAGAAATCAGGGGTTACATTTTTGCCCCCAAGGGGCATGTAAAATTTTAAAGACACACAGGAAAGTGGCAGAGACAGCTTCTGCACACAAAATATTAGACCTAACCACAGTGAATATGGCCCTGCAGGTACCTGGAGCCCAGGTGTGCCCATAAGCCACAAAAATCATTCTGAATCCCTTCCAGCTCCCAAAAGAGTTTTCCCAGCATATGTGACAACCACAACATAAGCTTGCCCTAGGATTGACAAAGCAGATCACATAAAACATGAAGCAACATTTCACGAACCTCCCCTGACTCATAATGCCATTAAGATGTTCATATATGCTTCTTCTGTGACAGGTGGCACCATATGGAAAGCTCATTATGCTACTCCAGTGTTCCAACCAGAAGCCTCTGGTGCCTGTTTTGGAAGAGGAATTTGCCCATGTTTTGGGGATGGTGTAACCCATCATGACCCTCCGCTGCTGTTTGACCTCTCACAAGATCCTTCTGAGATGAATCCTCTATCAGCTGACACTGAGCCCTTGTTCAACGCTGTAACAAGGAGAATAGGAAAAGCTGTGGAAGAGCATCGCAAGACACTGACTCCTGTCCCACAGCAGCTATCCCCTTACAATAATATATGGAAGCCATGGCTGCAGCCATGCTGTGGCACATTCCCGTTCTGCTGGTGTGATGAAGAAAAAAACAGAGCAGACGGCAATACTTAAATACTAAAATCAGACTACAGTTAACTTTAAAAAAGCTGATAGGTTTTGTATTAACATGACTTCAAGCCATACGGAGACACGGGTCAGATTACACTGGAATAACTAAAAGGATGTTATTGGTGCTTTTTATTCAACCTCTTCTCTTAAGCACAGAAATTCAGTAAGCCTAAAAAAAAATTAATGTGCTCCAAACATACTCCACCTATGGGTTACCTATATAATCTATCCCTCAAGTGCATAATTCTGCATCAGATACACAAATAAACAAAGAAAAATTTCTTTCCGTGCTGATTTTCAATTCAAGTAAATCATGAATGATAAGAAAGGAAACTTTAGCTGCAGCTGTTTATACAGGTAATATGCTTGTTAGGGCAACAGGACTGAGCCTAGGAGGGGAACTCTATTCAGGCCTCATCTTTTTTAATGAAAAAAACTGTCCTGTGTTTTAAAGCACAATTGCACATTTAATTTGGAAACGTGCTAAAACACATTTGCCTCTAAGAAATAAACACCTAGTAATTTACAGCCATTTTTTTGCCTCATATGTACATTCATTTATCTATCATGTGAGAATTCCCAGGCAAAAATGAACTGACAAGCATGTTTTAAAAATTAGGTAGCTAAAGTTATCAGCTCAAGTCCAGCTTGAGTGAAGTATCAAGCTATTCTGAAATCCTAAACCACAACAGTTCCTACTGACATACATTTTCCACATGTTTAAGTCATCTCACTTGCGAGAGCATTGAAAATCATCACCCAGCTGCCTTGACAAGATAGGTCCCAAATTTCACCATCTGTGAGACCAGTTCTTAAGCTGCATGTCCCACTTCAGAGATAATTCTCCTGATTTCCTATGGGTGCTATTATGTCCCATGAAAAATGTGCTTTGTTTTGTGAGACAGCACTTTGGTTTTAGTAGGAGGTGTTAAAAAATCCACTGCACACACTAATCACTTCAGCACACAGGTCATCTTCTCCAAGCCAAACAAGTGTCAGCACTCTGTGCAGTCGTTAGGTAAAGGGAGGGAATTAAAATATCTAATCCTCTCTAGCTACCCTCAGGTGAAATAAATTCCTCTCTCAATATATAATCCTAACTATGCTTTTGCCATGCTCTTACAGGGGTTTTGTGTCAAATCCAATTTTTAAGTGGAGGTACCTGCATTTTCTTCTTTAAAAAAAAAAAAAAAAAGTAGATTGTGTGTCACAGACTCAAGATGCACACTTATAAGCCTTCCTGGACACTGTATATTCACTCCTCCCACATGGCTAAAGACCACCAAGATTTTAGAAGTAACAAGGGACAGTCTAAGCAGCACAACAGGTGCTTTAGGTGACTTGTTTCCTTAAAGCCAGCCACCTTGCAGAACCACACCAGCACAACTCTCCTCAGCACCAAGGTTGTCTCTGTGTCATTTTTTACCTTTTAGAAATGGGAGGAGGTAGGACAGCTCACTGCAGCCGATAAACCCAGAGCAGCACATTGTGTTCTCAGCTTGTAAGCTCCAACAGCCCGTCCCAGCCCTTTCACCAGCCTCAGGACAAAAGAGGGCAGTATGTCTGCCCATACTATGAACCTTTTGCAGTGTTTTCGGGCAAGCTCCTGACTTAGGCCTCTGATGTGTTATGTCACTGGTGTGATAAGTCGCTATGTTATTTTCCTCTAAACAGCACAGGTTGTGACCATGAGGCAGCACCAAACACAAGTCTCCAAAAAGCTGACTGGGCATTTCTTCAGGTGACCTCTAAAAGGTCACCAAGCAAATTACGTGGAAATTGTTCCACATAAATCAAAGGGCTAATGTGACGACTGATAGGACACATCAATGTCAGACTTGACAGTAGTATCTAAAAATACATTTGTTCTTACTGCATGATAGCATTTACATCCACATCAGCATTGCTAAGAACTTGTCAGAAGATTTGACATTTTTCTGCGGCTGACAGGGATTGAAACCAGAGCCAGCTGCATTTCACTGGATTCATGCAGAAAGAAAAGAGCATAAAAGCCAGTTTGGCCTATTCAGAGATGGAGGAGAAAACTTATTGCTCAGTGGGGAACAAAGCCAAGAGCTGTTCTCTAGAGTCAAGCCAGTCAGCTCAGCAACATCTACATTGTCAGTTAAGCATGAGGATAAGCTTCTTCTCAGTTTACCTCACTACCCTCCCCACTCACCCACCCCATTTATACACAAGAACATGCCTAGTCACCAATGAGGACATGATTAGAGCAGTGTACCAAGGAGGGGAAGGTGTTCAAGCACCCATGAAGCATGTAAGCATAGCTCCAAGGTCCCACTGACAGACTAAGAAGCTTGCTACATTAGCAAACCCCCTGAAATCCATCCCCAAGCACTGTGTGAACACTTTCAACCCAAGTTTAAAACCAGGCTAAGAGCTAGCAATGTAAGCAGAGGGTATTTGCATCGGCTTATACCATGCCCACCATGCAAGTCTGCCCTTCACCTCACAGGAATAAAAAAATCCCCCCATATAAAAGTAAACAGAAATTTGTGCAAAACTTCACTCCTCTGAAAATGTCATACAGAGTCAGACACTAAGGGCTCACATGAATGTATGTGCTGCCTTCCTGACATCCAAAACACAGACAACTTCATCTGTGGCATCTGCAGAAAGCCAGAGGGGCTTTTGGGCAGGAGGCAGGAGAAACAGGGCTGGCAGCGTAAAGAAACTGTCTTTTGTGAAGTAGCTGTTAGAGTCCTCAACCAGGCAGAGAGAGATGAAGAAGAGGGGAGATGGTGTGCACAGAGGTAATCCGCAGGGGACACAGAGAACAAAGTAATGGGAAATGACCAAATAGGATGCACATTGTCACTTCAAAAAATGTGGGAGGCAGGAGGGAAGGCTATTTTCCATCCTAAACTCCTTTCACTGTCTAAAGCTAAATGTTAAAAGATGCAGACTTTGAGGAGACAGTGGGAAGCAGGGGAAAGAGGTAAATTCTTCCACTTGTTTCCTGTGGATTCCAGCCATGCAGTCATTGCTGATCTCTTCATCTGTACACACTCTAATCAGGCCATGCAGGACCTGCACAAGCTAGTATTCTAATCTCCAGGGAAATGTATATTCCCCATAATGCAGGTGAATCTAATATCACACTTAAGAGTTGTCCTGGGGTACACTTCCATACAAAATACAAAATACATTAAATAGGTGAAAAGGTGTTGCAAAAACTGTTTGCATTTGAATAATAATGAAAGAAAGAAACTCTTAAGTCAGTTACCTAGGTTTGTTGGAAAAAAGAAAAGGATCTATAATCTTGCAAAATCTATGACTATAAGAATAAAAGCTAAATTATATGCTTGCTCCCTTCTTTTCTCTCTCCCTTCGTAGAAATGAAATGGCCCATTGGGAAAACCTGAGACAACTGGCAAATCTCCAAGCCACAGGTAACCATAGGAGAATGTGCCTACACATGGTTAAATCTAGACACCATAGAGAGGGAAGCATTACTCTGTAACAACTGAAGTTTGTTCTTACTGAAAGAGCTGTGGCTCAACTGTGTAAATGTTTGACATTCACGTTGTATGAATCTGGCTTCCATCTAAATAGTTTGATCGTTATTAAATGACATTTGGAATCGCTGCATTAGACTGATTCAACAAAAGCAATTGTCGAGTCTCACAGCAGTGAGACAATAAGCTTCTCAGAGACCTTACTTCACCATGTTTAAATATCAGATGCATTGCTTGGCTCCCTCCTGGGACCCAAGGGAATGCCAGCGCATGGATCACAAGATCCCATCATTTGAGGATGCAAATTAATTGTGGAACAGATAAGCTGAGAAAAGCAATCTGAGCTCAAAGTTTATCCAGCTTGAAATTCCTCAGGACTCCGAGTATATTTGAGAAGCATTTACATAAATAACCAAAAAGGAGTATGTATCAAAATCCTTTGCTCACTGCCAGACTGTAGGTTAAAATACACACACATATATCTATAGTAGTGAACTGAATAAAGTATTGGAGGATTTTTGAAGATTGTTTTGATTGTAATTTTACATCTGAACAACCCTCTAAAAAGAAAATTTATTAAAAACCTAGTATCTCTTTGAAATACCATATTACAGCATTGAGTTTTTTGGAAAGCAAGAAAAAAGATATTAAAAAAGAAGCTCAGACCCACATTTCTGAGATAAAAGAGTATACTACAGGTTCCAAATAACCCTGTCTTCTGTTCTGCTATTTATCTAAAAGCTCTAATTAAACTTGCCAGCTGCATCCCAGTGTAAAAGTGTGCAAGAAAGCAAACACTTACTGACAAGGTGAAAACGGGAAATTAAGATCAGGTGAAAACATACATAACTATCCTGTGAATGTCCTGACATTCTGTCTGAAGATGTAATCTACCTCAGGTAATTGAGACAGGTAATGCCCTCTCAGTTCAGTAATAGAGGGGAATACGAATCCTATTAGTAAAAACTACTGCACATCCTTCTGTCTGGTCTTGTGAAAAATCTGGAATATGACCACTGAAACATAAACCAAAATGAGAAGTGTAGTTGACTTTTCCCATTTACCCTACAGGGAAGTGAGGCTTGGAGAGTTTACACTGGGGATCTGGACAAAAGAAGCCCGTGACACCTCTGAAAAAGATCAGCTACAAAACAGTTGATTGTTATCATGTCTGAACCTTTAAGTATTTTATATCTCTGCTGGCCTCAGCTGTTTGTCACTTTGCCAACATTCACAGAATCTTGTAGATAAGTAAAAAGTGTATAAGGTTCATCAGATGCTTCCTTACCCTTTCTTAGTTTATCTGAATTCTTTCCTTCTTGATATGCATTGTTGCAGACGATCAGTAGTAAAAAATGAGCCTAGAAAAAAATTACATGTGATAAGTGGCTCAGAATTGCCACTTGCCACAAGAATCTGGGTTTTATTTTGCTTTGCCTTAGTTTGAGATTTGTATGCTATGCAGGAAAAGCAGAAATAATTTTCTTCCCCATTCTTGTGTTTTATGTTTCTTTTGTATTGGTTACAGCAGTTACTTGCTGCTCCTTTGTGAAAAGAAAGGGAGTTCTAATACAACTTGTAGATGATGAATGTTTAAAGGCTTAGAACATCAGTTACAAAATACAGCACTTGATCAGTTTGTGGAAGCTGATGCATTTTTTTAAGAAAATAATAAAAGAAGAAATTTCACTATTGAATTCTCAGTGAATTTTGAGATCTGAATAAAATCAACTTTAGTTGGCAAACCTGTTGCTTTCATTTTTGTTTGTCTCGCAAGTTAGATTTTTTTTTCCCTAAATATTTCCATTTCAAATTCAAGTTTGGAAATTAAAGTCTCATTACATCCTTCTACATTATTAAATACAGTAAGAAAGACAATTTGGTGCTTACACTGCTCTATGACTCTGTGTGTAACCTTTCCAAATCCTGCCCTTGGCTGCAATGTAGACGAGTAAGCTGAGGCCATTGTTCACATGGTTTAATAATTCTGCTGCTGGCAACTGAGCCAGACAGAAACTTAAGTATTCTGTGAGAGTTGTTTTGTTTATACAGTTCTAACAGGAGTGGGAAGACTAACTTTTCTTTTTGCTGTCAGTTACGTGAAAAGATTAAAACTGACAATAAAAAAACCCAAAAAAGCGGTGTTTACTTGAATTAATAAGGACTGCATTTTGAGATTTAATGCAGAATGCATCTTGGAGATAAAGATGCCAGTGTTCCTATTATTTTACTCAGTATTTCTGTCGTTTAGGGATTACCTCGATAACAGAGAAAACCTTAGTAGCAAAAATATTACACCAATTTTCCATGCCTTTTAGAATGTGAACAGGTTTAGAAGCGCAGGTGAAAGCAGGAGGGAGTGGATAATGATTATATTCTTCCAGGAGAGAAAAAAATACTAGCAATGTCAGACAGAATATTTGATATTAGCAGATGATACAATAAGTTCATTTTCCCCAATCTTTGGAAATGCATTCGGAAGTTAATCTGGACTGTAGCTACTTTTTTTTTTTTTTTTCTACAATTCCTCTCTCACTAAAGTGCAACAGGCTTTTTCCTTAATGTCTGATAGAAACACAGATGTTCAGTCTGATTAATAAAGCCCTGTCTGCCTCTTTCTACATTTAACATGTGCATGTTCTTCCCCTCCCAAGAAGAATACTTGTGGCATGTAACATTTTCATTCTGCTTTACTTCACATGTGTCTTATCAGTACTATTAATTTCATCCACTACTAGAGAAAGAGGAAAAAGAAAACCAAGAAGAAAAAGGAAAAAGGCAAAAGAAAAGGAAGAAGAAAAGGAAGAAGTCAAAGGTCAGGTAGCCAACTGAAAGGTATCTCCATCTGCAGACCTGAGGAAACCTGTTTCTCTCAGGCAGGGTGGATGTACCATCTCATCCTATATTCAAAGTCAGAACAGTTTAAACTAGCAAAGCAATAGAATCAAATCCATTATGAAGTAAATGGGCATGCTGCAGACTTGTTTCTGTTGAACAAGTGCACATTTTCAGGAGCCTACAAACATAAAGCCACCTGCTACTAATCCAGTAATGGATAGAAAAATCAAGGTAAGAAAGTAACTAAGCTTTTTTTGTTTGGTTGGTTGGTTGATTTATTGTTGTTGTTTTTGTTTTTTTTTTTTTTTTTTCCTGAGTAACAACCTTACAAAACAGATATGAACTGACTGAACTAGAGAGACAAAGAAAACTTCTTTCACAAGAACAACTCAAATGGAAAAGTCCTTACAAGGCACCAGGCAGTAAGTAAAGTGGTATTTCAAGAACAACAATCTCCCTTTCCGGTAGGCTCGGAAAGGGCATTAACCCACATGTCTAAAATTTTCAAGAATTTTCCTTGTGGCACCCCCACACTCTTTCTTGTTTATACATGAGGAGCACCCAATAAAATTGTTGTATGCCAAATAAAATTACCTCTAAGTCTACTTATGAATAACTCTAAGCACATGACAGAAGAAGAATCAGCATTTTTTGTTTTACACACAAGCTGTCCTCTTTAAATACAGAGTCTGTCACCACACAGCAAGAAGTTGGAGTCTGGCTTTCAAAATCCTTACAGCTGCTTCTCAGGTCACTAGGGCTTAAACAATACTGACAAAACTCTCAGTCACACACACACGCAGACCAGCTGGTAAAAGACCATTTTAACATGTTATATTTTTTTCGTTTACATTTCATTGAGGTTATTATTCTACAGAGTCTTCCAAATTGCCAAAGTGAAAATACATCTTGATTAGGGAGGAATGGGGCCACCAAAAAGTCTACACTTCTTAACTTTCTTTTACCTGGAGTGATACCACGCTCTAACATGAAAGAAATTCTAGGTGAAGCTTGCTAAGTTTTTTTTCCAAGTCATGTTTTGACTTTGCAAACCTTGACCCCATGGATCATGGCAACATGCAACTCAAAATGCCCCCCAGACCTACTTGTGGCCTCAACATTTCAGAATGATGTCTTGAGATCAAAGATCACTGCAAAAACACAGCATTTTCAAATTCTGGGTTCATTTAGAATCATAGAATATCATAGCATCATAGAATGGTTTGGACTGGAAGGGAACTCTAAAGGTCATCTAGTCCAAACCCCCTGCAGTGAGCAGGGACATCCTCAACTAGATCAGAATACTCAGAGCCTCATTGAGCCTCACTTTGAATATCTCCAGGAATGGGGCCTCAACTACCTCCCTGGGAAACCCATTCCAGTGTTCCACCGCCCTCATGGTAAAGAACTTGTTTCTAAGCATCCACTCTAAATCTACTTTTCTCTAGTTTAAAATCATTGCCCCTCATCCTGTCACTACAGGCCTTTGTAAACAGTCCCTTTCCTGCCTTCTTGTAGGCCCCCTTCAGGTACTGGAAGGTTGCTATTAGGTCTCCCTGGATCCTTCTCTTCTCCAGGCTGAGCAACCCCAGCTCCATCAGCCTGTCTTTGCAGGAGAGGTGTTCCAGCCCTCTGATCATTTTTGTGGCCCTCCTCTGGACCTGCTCCATCAGGTCCACATCCCTCCTGTACTCTGGGCTCCAGAGCTGGATGCAGGACTCGAGGTGAGGTCTCACCAGAGCAGAGCAGAGCAGAGCAGAGGGGCAGAATCACCTCTCCTGATCTGCTGGCCATGCTCCTTTTCATGCAGCCCAGGATGTGATTGGCCTTCTGGGCTGCAAGTGCACATTGTCTGCTCATGTCTGGCTTCTCGTCCACCAGCACCCCCAAGTCCTTTTGTGCAGGGATGCTTTCTATGACCTCATCTCCCAGTCTGGGTTGATAGTGAGGATTGTTCCAGCCCAGGTGTAGAACCCTGCACTTCGTCTTGTTAAACCTCATGAGGTTCACATGGGCCCACTTCTCCAGCTTGTCCAGGTCCATCTGGATGACATCCCATCCCTATGGCATACTGACAGCACCACTCAGCTTGGTATCATCTGCAAACTTGCTGATGGTGCACTTGATCTCACTATGTCACTGATAAAAATATTAAACAGTACATGTCCCAGTACGGACCCCTGCAGGATACCACTTGTCACTGCTCTCCATCTGGAATTCAACCCACTGACCACTACCCTCTGGATGTGACCATCCAGTCAATTCCTTATCCACTGAACAGTCCACCCATCAAATCCGTATCTCTCCGTCTTGGCAAGTAGGATATTATGGGGAACTGCATCAAAGGCCTTGCAGAAGCCCAGATAGATCACATCCATAGGTTGTCCCTTGTCTACTGACATGGTCACTTTTTCATAGAAAGCCATTAAGTTCATCAGTCAGGATTTGCCCTTAGTAAAGCCATGCTGGCTGACTGATCACCTCCTTGTCCTCCATGTGCCTTATCAGATCTTCTAGGAGAGTTTGCTCCATGATCTTCCCAGGCACAAAGGTGAGGCTGACAGCTCTGCAGTTTCCAGGGTCCTTCTCTTTTCTACCCTTTTTAAAAATGGGTGCAATGCATCCCTTCTTCCAGTCACCAGGGACTTCACCTGACTGACAAGACTTTTCAAATATGGAGAGTGGCTTGGCAACTATATCAGCCAATTCTCTCAGGACTCTGGGATGCATCTCATCAAGTCCCATAGACTTAAGTATGTACAGGTTCCTCAGGTGGTCACAAACATGATTTTCACAGTGGGAGGGACTTCACCTTGTGACTGGGAGATGTTTGGAAAAAGGTTGCCAGTGAAGACTGAGGAAAAAAACCATTTGGAACCTCAGCCTTCTCCTCATCTGTTTGTTACTAGCTCACCGTTCTTGCTCTTCAGGGGGATGTATGTTTTCTTTAGCCTTCCTCTTTTTCATTGATGTATCTAATTTACAAGATTCTCCCTTCTCACACTCTGGTGACAACGGTACCGTGCATTTTTTGTGTGAAGACAGCACACAAAGAAACTCGGGCAGCATTTTCAACTACACCTTTTCATTCTGCTCAGCTGGTAGTGCTAATGTCTCAAAAGCAATTTAGTATCATTAAAAAAAAAACATATTAAAGTAACTGCTCTGTCACAAATAATACTCCCTGGCACAAAATAAACAACCTGGAGCCCCACCACCATCTCATAAGCACATGACTTCGTGTGTCCTTTCCATTTCTATTTTATTTCCATGATATTAATGTACTACAAATCTTTGCAAAACATTGTATAATCCACACAGAGTACTGTTTTACATATTAACATTTTCAAATGTATTCCATGACAGCTTCTTGTACTACATTCATATGCCTATCTAAAAACCTTTCAGTTTCTGATTTCACATCAGTAATTTTTCTCCCGTAATCTAACCGATGTGCCCAGAAAGATCTAGTAGTTACTGTAAAAAGTACAGCTGCATGAAGCATGAGTTCACATTGTTGACTACAGTTTTAGATAGTCTTCAAAAACTGCTTGAATTATATTAGCAATAACACTTATAAAACAGAGAACTTTCTCAGAAGTGCACAGGTTCACTAAGAAACAGGGATAAGCAGCAGATCAAATGCCACATGAGTAAGAGGATGCTGCAGCTGCTGCAATCTCCACACAGCACTGCACTGGGCTGTGCACAGCAAGAGGTGGAACACACCTACCTGTGCTAACACACAAAGATTACCTACCCAGGAGAGGCTGGCTATCGAGCGTCCCTTTAGGATCAACAGAGAAACTGAGAAGAATCACCTTCTGGGCATCTCTCTTTGACTTCAGAGTCCCTAAACATCTAACTCGAACTAGAAGCTTGAATTCAGCAGATGCACCAAAGCGATTCTCACTTTGTAAGTGCTTAAAATAAATGAGAAATAAAAAAACCCTAGACGAAACCCAAAATACCCTATAAAAGTAAAAGCAAATCCACTACTGTGAATATTAGAAAGTAATTCTAAAATATTTAAAGATAACTTTTCTTCCTTTAAGGGAACTTTTGACTCTTTCAATTCTTTCCTAATTTGAGCAAGTTATTCCCCACCCCCTGTCCCCCCTTTTAGACAGGAGAAAAAAGAAACCAATATTCCTTCCCTCCTACCCTGCCTTTTTCTCCACTAACAACTATGGCAATCCCTCTGATGCATAACATTACATCATTGCTTTTTAAACAAAATTCACAAGTTATTTCATTAGGTGTATCTGTACCAAAATTGGTGACATACTAAGACTGAAACATGTTTCAAGTCCTGCATCAGCACTGTAGAGTTCTTATTCTAATACTGAGAGCCATTGTGAATAACTGTGCCAAATCCGTTAGCATATTATGTCTTTCAAGCTTCTTCCTTTCAAAGTGTTTTTTCCTTGTTTGTCAAGACAAACTTGCTGCCTTCAGTCAAATTTAAATACCCAAATTCACAAAGCAATCCCCCTTTAGTATCCTTAATATAATGGAGTCTCATCAGCAGATTTTTCTGGAAGTACACTCACAGATTTATTAGTTCCCCCACACAGCTATTGTTTAAAAGATCTTCAAAGGGCCTGTTCACTAAAACAAGTGCCAACTGTGTTTTCAGTTACACACAAACTGCCTGCAAGATGGGGCACCGTGCTAAACGAGACGAATGCCTCTGTCAACTGCAGTCTGAAGTACTGTAAACAAATTGATATAAAGCACCAGAAGGTTTAGACCATAGTGTCAGCATTTCTTCCTCTGACTATGTAACTCTAAATATGCAAGCAAAGCTAGCAGTATTTAAAAATCCAACAGTATCCCATAGCAACAATATAAAAAGGTTAACATATGTTATCAGTGTATCATAAGAGTTTTACACTGCTCTTCATAATGCTGGTGACAAAACTGAGCAGCCTCCTATAAATAGGGAGAACATGCACTAGTAATCTCAGACAAAATCAGATTTTTTTTTCTAATTCTAATTAAAGTTTTATCACAGACTCCTATTAGACCAGGATTCATCCCCTCGCTTTTTTCTCGTATTGAAAGTCTACACTATAGCTACCCTTGAAAGTGTTAACTTGGTTTAAAGAACAAGGTTTTAATTTTAATAGTTTTATAGTGTCTTCTTAAAGTTTTATTTCTAAACCTTCTAAAAGGTTTGTTGTTGTTTTTTTTTTTTTTAATAGCATCTTCTAAAAGGTACTTTTGAAATAATCTCAATTCATGAAATAATCTCAACTTCCAACATGTTTCACACTCAACTGTTTCTGCAGAATGCTATTGGGAGGAGCAGGGAAGACTGATAAATAACAGAATCATAGAATGGTTTGTGTTGGAAGGGACCTTTAAAGGTCATCTAGTCCAACCCCCTTGCAGTGGGCAGGGGTATCTTCAACTAGATCAGGTTGCTTAGAGCCCTGTACAACCTGACTTCAAACATTTCCAAGAATGGAGCATCATCCACCTCTCTGGGCAACCTGGGCCAGTCTCTCACCACCTTCATTGAGTAAATTTTCATTGTAAAAAAATGAGAGAGCTCAAACTCAGAGGGTACCATTCATTATACTTCAGAAGGCACAATGGGACAACAATGAAGATGAGACACAAATAAGAATAAAGACGAGGCACACTTAACAAATAAAAACAAGAGTCTGTATCTGTTAATCTTTCCCCAAAGTATTTGAGGATCCATATCCACCTCTTTAACTTTGGTGTCAAATAAACTATGAAGATAGCCAAGTATTCAAACATTACATTTAGAGAAGAAACATAGATCGTGATGACCATTACAGTACACTCCATCTTAATGTAAAAATGCATCCAATTTCTTTTTTATATGTTCAAAAGCATCTTTTCCCATATAGTCCATGCGCCCTTCCTCCCATTTTCTCCGCTCATCTTCTGGAGTTGGTTCTTCTGGTTTGAAGTGAATAGAAAGCTCTGAAAGAGATTGTGTGACCTCATTCTGTGGGAAGAAGCAGAACAGCGGGAAAATGGTCATTTGGTTGTTCTCATTTCAGTGCTGTGAAATTAAACTTTAAATGTCAAAATTCTGCTTTTTACAGTGCCACTTAAAACAATAAAACAGTTTTCAAGCATTCATTCTTGTTTTGATAGTGTGATCTCATTTTCCCATGCTTTTCCTACTTGTCATAACATCTTTGAGCGTACCATTTAGTTTGTCTTAATTCAAACCTTGGCATACTTAGCAACAACAGATATTATAAACATGGCCTATTTACATTAGAATATCTCCTACAAAAATGTGTAACCATGTATCTTTGCAAATTTTGTCTTCAACACACTTTCGTGTGAACATAAATTCCTAGAATTTTTGGTCATTTGTTTTAACTGACGTCCAGTGAGATCAGTATTATTTAGCAGATGTTAGACACATTAACTATATAAATTACTTCAAAATATTGACACTATTCATTACACTGATAATTAATTCATTTTGAATAATGGTCCAAAATTGTGAATCCTGGTTCAAGATAAGTTTATTAGGTGCACAAATTCAAGATATGTTATTAATGATAACTGTGGAAAACTGTGTCCATGATTGACCAATGCCAGTAAAACCAGAACATCTCAACAATTAAAACCAGTAATAAAGATTAAACATAATAAGGACTAATCAAGGCAGCTATTAAAAACCTGCTTTCAGTACTACTGCAAGAGCTTCCAATGCCAAAAATCCATCTCATGTTGTAAAAAAAATTGCAATCAACCAGAATGACCTTCCAGTGAAGATCTCACAAATTCAATACGAAGATATTTCAGAACAGAACAATCAACAATCAAGAGAACAGGAAAAAAAAAAACCAAAACCAAAAAGCTTTGTTTGTATGATTATTGGAGAGCTAAAATTAACATCATGCATTTATTACTTGGAGGCTAGCGCAGGAAAATAAACGTTCAAAAGCCAGAAGTATAGCTGATAGAAAGGAATCGTACCCCAGTGCCAGAAGCAGTTAAGGAATTACATAGCTAAAAGAGTCAAGATTTTATTTACACATTCATCATAATTAATTAAGATTTACCAAAATTATGTTAGCAGCAGAGACACACATGCAAGTACCAACACATGTACAATGCAGAAAGCTACATGTAGCAGTTCTGAGATTTCCTGAAGCACAGGATGAAATACAAGTTGGTCTGAAGGTCTGTCAGGCTCAGAGATGGACATTAGAACTACTTTGTTCAGTTTCACACATAGGTTGCTAAAATACAGCCAGTGAGGTTTTATTCGAATATTTTTTCATAGTTTCCTTATCATGAGAATTCATACAATACAAATTGATTTCAGTCTTGTGGTAGGGGAAAGCAGTGGATGGCAGGAAAAGGAACAAAACACATTATCACCACGGACAAAATTCATCTCACCCAGCTTTAGCTATCAAAATGTCACTGAATCAAAGCTTCTACCACAATCAATCTAGGAGAAGTACCTCCAGAGGGCAGTTCATCTCATCCTAAAATAGGTTCAAAGTGGATGTCATTTTTCAGTGACTAGAGAAACAGCCTGGAAAGCTAGCTTACAGTAGATGCCTACCATTCACCAGGCCAAAGTCCAACAAGAACAATCTCATTTTAGGATAATAGCTTGCGCTAGAACTCATGAGCTTTTTATATGTATAGAATGAGAACTGAACAATGTATTCTAAAACACAGGTAAAATAGATTACCCAAAATATTTGCCTCTGACAGATACCAAAACGTAAACAAGTACACAGACCCCATTCTGAAGTCTCTTCCACCAAAATGAAAACAATCCCACAGGACTAATGAAGTTAAGCAACAAAAAAAAAAAGGAATTACACAGTTTCTAAGTCAGAAGAGAATCAGGCTATTAATGTTTAATTAATATGATCTTCTGATAAACCAATCGTAGTAATTAAGAAAATAAAGGAAATTTAAATTTGAATGACAATACTTTAAGTGAATGTCATGATTTTTTTTTACCATAAATGAACTTTTTTAAAGCGTGTTCCCATTTGTTTTGAGCATTTACAATGGAGTCAGATGCGTTAGGCACACAAGACAACACATCTTTCACAAATAAATTACTCCTAAGTTATAGAGATGGAAGTTTGCAATTTTCTTTAAGCCACTCCACACTTGGTGAAAAACAAAGGAAGGAAGACTACAGTTTTAATTTGTGGAGTAGCTATAGTTTAAAGGGATGAAGTACAGAATGTAATAAAAACTGTCTTCATCTTACTAGAGAGCAGTCCACAAGTTACAACAGCAGATGACATTAGAACATTAGTTTTATTTATTTATTTTTTTATTTATTTTTTCCCAGTTGTATCTTGTGTATCAGTTTACCAAATAACACGTAATGATGTACAGCTGCAGAAACATTGTGCTATTATGTCCAACTTAATTCCTGCATAAATTAAGGGGAATCAGTGCAATAGAAACACCCAAATACAATAACAGCGACAAAAGAACCTGGACTTCTACAATTATCATCACTGGATTATTTAAAGACACTCCTTGCTGCCCAACTCACAGAAATTTGGGGAACAGTTTTCCGAGTCAACACTGCTGGGGAAAGAAAAAAACCAAACCAAAACTCTACAGAGGAGTGATAGAAAGGATTCTAGTTTTAAATATATTAATTCACAAGAGTATTAAAATTCAAAAGTTTACATTGGTAACAGAATTTTTTTTTGTATTACACTTCATTAAGTACCTACCAACTTTCAAAAACTAACCTCTTTGTAAAATTCAACACAAATTCTTTCCACCTCCAGGCACATCACAGCTGGAGAGCTGCCTGTCGGAAAAGGACCTGGGGGTGCTGGTCAATAGCCGGCTGAACAGGAGCCAGCAGTGTGCCCAGGTGGCCAAGAAGGCCAGTGGCATCCTGGCCTGGATCAGAAACAGTGTGACCAGGAGGAGTAGGGAGGTGATCGTACCCCTGTACTCGGCACTTGTGAAACCGCACCTTGAGCACTGTGTCCAGTTTTGGTCACCACAGCACAGGAGGGACATCGAGGTGCTGGAGCGAGTGCAGAGGAGGGCAACAAAGCTGGTGAAGGGGCTGGAAAGCATGCCCTATGAAGAGTGGCTGAGGGAACTGGGTTTGTTTAGTCTAGAGAAGAGGAGGCTGAGAGGAGACCTTATTGCCCTCGACAACTACCTAAAAGGAGGTTGTAGAGGGGCTGGTGTTGGTCTCTTCTCTCAAATTAGTAATGATAGGACGAGGGGGAATGGACTCAAGTTGCGTCAGGGGAGGTTTAGATTAGATATTAGGAGGAAATTCTTCACTGAGAGGGTGGTTAGGCACTGGAACAGGCTGCCCAGGGAGGTGGTGGAGTCACCATCCCTGGAGGTGTTTAAAGAACGATTAGATGTGGAGCTTGAGGATATGGTGTAGTGGTTAGAGAAATGCTAGGACAAAGGTTGGACTTGATGACCCTGTAGGTCCTTTCCAACCATAATGATTCTATGATTCTATGATCATGCATGCACGACTAAAGGTTAAAGAAAACAGATACTCTTTAGACTGTTTCTAATGCTAGCAAGAAAATTCAGTAGCTATGGATAAAGTGAAGAAAATACAGTCTCCCAGATCAGAAGCATAATTTAAAAAAAAATCATTTTAGTCTATCATTTCACTTTGTTACTGCATACAGTAATGTACAACATACTTACAGATTTCAAAGTGAGCTCCTCAGGCGAACACGCTGTGGGATGTATTTCATATGTCTGCTCTGGAAGCACAGGCATTTGCAGCGAATTCGCCACATTCAGGCTGACCTTTTTCAGTGTGATTTCAACTCCATTGAAAGTGTGCTAACAAAAACAAGAACATCTCACCACTGAAACACAATTTTGCAGGAAACTATTATCTTATTTACAACAGTTTCATTTCCTCATGGGGAATCTCAGCATTAAAGGAACAAGTTAATAGATTAAAAGACAATAATAGTTTGTGGTCCCAGATTCAGAGCACATTGCAATTGGATTTTTGCACTCTTAAGTATGCCAGCATCATCAGGAAGGACATCTAACCGGTATTTCCACCTTCATGTTGTCATGGCTGAAATATTTCTTTACTGTACAATTTCTTAAAAATTAAACACATTACAGTACAAGATCCTCTGCTTTCCAATTTGTCATGCAGTTAAAAACCACAAATTCCTCTCTGGGGCTTTGATGGTAATTGTCCAGCTGACCTATGTGACTATGCAAATAGCTCAATGACATAATAGTCTAATATTAAAAAAAAAAAGCCACCACATTAAGAAAACACTTACATATACATAAATGTGATGAGAATTGCCATGTCTGGATACAAAATTAAAAATTTTACTTCTCCTGCTTATTACTCTATGCTTCTGGTCTCCAAGAAATCATCTATTTATCAACATATTTTTTAATCTTTTCATGGAAACCATGCATGGCTGCACTTACATAAGAAAAAAAACATGTAAACAGTTCAGTAAATGCTTCATGACATATGACTACTGAATATAACATCCTAAATGAAATTAACATTGCCTTTGTAAGTCTGGTTTATTTGTTATGACCCTCATAAAACAAGTTATAATGTAGTTCCAGAAAGGTAAATTTTACTATAATTCAAGGGCTAGTTTGATGGTGTGCATCAACTCATCTTCAAAAAGTCAGAAGTCCCGTTGTTTCATAGCCAGATTATCACCATCTCTGGCTAATTTGTATCATACTTTGTGTTTAATTTGTAGAAGCTATGCGCATACATTCCTGTACAAACTCTGTAAACTGAGAAGGAGGCTGGGGGAAATCTTTGGAAAGCCAACAGTACTAAAAATCCTTTCTAAACTGCTAGTTTAGATGTTTCTAGAAGCAATCACTGCTACTACCAATCAACAGATAACTGTTTTTTCATGTAATTCCTTACTCTAGCAAACATGTAATATTTGGATTTTTTGTTGTGATTCCAGCATATTCCCACTAATTCTTTATCAGTTACCTTGCATTCCTCAGATTCTGGTACTTCCATCTTTTGAAGTTTTTCCAACAAAGGCAATATACTGGCACTGTATATATTCCACCAGAGGGCAAGAAATGACAGCTGATGAAGAGATCCAGAGGTGGTGCCATCCTGCATAACTCTCTTTGTTTGAAGGTTGTATTTGTAGTTCCAGGGCTTTGTAGCTCCCAAGAAGTGAACAACTTTGGCATCTCTACCAAAACTGTAAAGATTAAACATACAGGTCTATACATTAAGTATGGAGGTTTTTAGCCTATATAAACTGCTGAAGAAACAAGCTTACTCTCACTGGTGAGGTAATTCTGTCATTTTGCAATACCAGCACATTCAGTATGAGTATATACTTAGTATTTTTTCTGTCTTATTAGTTTAAGTTATCTTGTTTAGCATAGAGAAAAGAAAAAGGCTGTTTTGCCATTTCCTTACAGCTGCTGATTCTAGTAGAAAAGTTCATGAAGGAAAATCACAGGCTCATGCAACACCATTTCCAGTTTTCCTGCATACTCTGATAGTAAACAAATAAATACCACTTCTAAAACTGAATCAACAAAATTTGTTATTACTGATTCTATATTAAAAATTACTAATAAATAATGCATCATCCTAAGTTTACCTTCCAGTAAGAGTGTTTTCTGCAATTGGAGCAGTAATTCACAGCACTCTAAATCCGACTTTCCTTCTGCCAGATGTTTCCTAACTGTATTGTCTGAAGTCATATAATTACTAGCACAAATTCTGTTTCACAGAACCTAAGAAATGGTCCAAAAAACCAACAAAAACAACTGTTTTCCATAGAACTGACTAGAACAACATTCAAAGTAAAGCTGTCGTGACCTAATGCTGAAGTAATCTATGTCTTCTCAAATATAAGAAAAGCTTCTCTGAAATCCCTTAGTGTATCTTGCACTCTGTGATGTAAGACATTCATGTTGCAGTTGAGGTTCTACTGCATGATTTTTACATAACACCGTATCTGACTGATGGAAATTATGATCACCAGAATATGGCATCATTATTCTCTCCTGTAACAGAATGTTTGTTAACAAACTACAGAGATCTGGAGTCAGTCAGACGTGTTACTACTTACTGATTAAAAGCAGGAACGTAGGTGTATACAGCACTGCTGCTTAAGTTATAGAGGAAAGGTAAGTGTTTGCCAATATCTGCTGTTGCCCAGTTGCTGAAGAAGCTATTCAACAGGCCTTGATCACCTCCTAGAGAATATATAAAACAGCATTACCATAATTACACATATGCTCAAATTTATGTCAAAATTTCACATCCAAGGATGAGAGTGAGACTTGTGTGTTCACGGGACTGCAGCTTGGACTTGACAATATGGCCATGTGAGCAGGTACAAGTGTAATACCTGATCCACTTCGATGCAAGTTCAGTGTAAATGGACTCCTATTGTAATATATGAAGAAAGGAGTAGGAAAGAGTTTTGGTCTCCCTCAGAGCAGAAGACTGAAGAGCTGTATTTCTCTCTCCTAAACCAGACAGCAAAATTAAAACTTACTGAGCAAGACACATACACAATGTCCCTTCCTTGCCTTTTTCTGGGAAGCACAGTCAACAATAAGTCAATAGGTCTTAAGAACAGTATAAGAGGCAAAGGTCTGCACCTTAAATCTCTGCAAGGGAACCATTACGTAAAGCCCAGAGAACCCCTGCCTTCCTCATGCTGCCAGATAGCATAAAAGCTATGGAAAAACAGCTTACTGAACAGTAAACTAATGTCTTGCCCTTCATCCCTTATGTCCTGCCCCTTACCATCAAAGCTGCCATGTTCAGCAGCAAACCGGAGCAGCAGGTTGTAAGTTTTCAAAGAAGGTCGGAACACAAATACACCACTATTAAAGCAGTCAGGCCAGCCAGAATCAGGAGCTGCTGAAAACTCTTCTCGATCAAACAGTTCATCAACATTGCAAAGCACCTTAGAGACAGTAGGAAAAAAAGGAAAAAAAAATGTTAGAGATAATGTTTTTCTAGAACATGAGTAGCTAAATAGGTACCAATGGAGTAAATTGATAGTTTGGCCAAGTGTACTGCTTGCAGAGCATAAAAGCAGTGGCAAAGTAAAATATGCTAGGGGTCAGAACCTCTATTTTAATATAATAAGGCAACACTAATTGTGGGCCTCCATGATTTCTCTGATAAAAGTGCAAACCCTGTGAAATTATTTCATGAACACTGGAGACCTCCCAGAAGGCCCCTTTAAATATTATAACATATCATGAAAACACACAATTTCCTTCTTTCTCAGCTCTCCTTCCCAGAGTCCATTATTCTCAGTAACTGCAACAGAGCTGAATGAAAGCTGGGAATACAAATAATTTGAGTTACCAACAGTCTGACTACAGGAGCAGCAGCAAAACTGTCTCTTGTTCCTAATTTTCTAATGTAAGTTAAACTCAGAGGTTTGCTTTGGTTTGGTTTTTAAGCTTCATAATCAATCAGGATGATGTCAAGATAACTTTTAAAGTTGTTGAAAAGACTGATGTGCAGTCACTGACAGTCTGGACCCTACCCACAACTGATGCACTGTGAAAAGCAGAAGAATAATTTTTTTTTGGAGAAAGACTACTTCCTTGAATTGAAAAGAAAACCAAATTTAATTCCCTTCCTTTAACTTTAATGTAAAGCATGAAATAGTTAGCGTACCCACCTCACCTCCTGAGAAGAATAACTTAATTTGGTTTCTAATTCAAATACAAATCTATTAAAATAAAATGCATCACAGTCTTCCAAAGTGAGCCCTGAAAGTGCAAGGGGAAGGCTGACAAAATTATCCTTACAAATTTATGGTCAGTTTTATCTCTATACCTCCAAATTTATTGATTTATTTTTTTAAAGTAATTAATACTTCTAGGGTTTGGGTTTTTTCGTCCCTTTTAAAACTGGCCTGCCTCCCTGACTGGACTAAGTCCAAACAGAAGTAACCAAGAGATCCATCTTAAAAATCTGTCAGAAGCCCCTTTGCATAGACTGTGTTTGTGGTATCTTTTGAGGACAGTTCTGAGGCTACTCTGAAAGCAGGGTTTATTTCTATGCAATCAACAAAGCTGTAAGCACTGCCAAAACATGCCAGCTGGAACTCCTGCAACCCTGTGACCACCAGCAGATCTGGTCACTTCATAGGGCAGTAGGCCAATAGACAAGGAAGCATCCCACACTCAGAGCAGCTCTTTAAGACTGACATGAACATTTCCATGGTGCCTGCTGTACTCACCAAAGTGTCTGCATCCATGAAAACACATTTGCTATAATGAGTAAGAGTCCAACAGTGAAGTTTAGTGAAGGTTACACCCAGTTCTGGCCTCTGCATCAGAGCCAAACGGACTGAGTCAGCACTGTCAAGTGCATCCACCTCGATGACTTCATCAAACACACTGCGGAGGACAGACCTACCAGAGCAAGCAGTGGACAGAAAGAAGGGAATTTAGAGAAGTTCACCAGAGTTGACTTCTGGCATGAAAACAGCAACACACAGTACCACATTTATTATGACAGTAACAAAGGCTAGATTGATTGGTCAGAACAAGATGTCAGAAGTCACAGTCTGCTGAAATGACAGTTATCAATCAGGCCACAAAGCATAGCCTCTTCCACAACAAGGCCAGGAGCTCAAAAGTGACAGGAGATGTACGGAGTAGAAACCAATCCTTATTTTAGTTGCTTAATCTCCTATAGAAACACCAAGAGAAATTAAAGCAGCTTTCATCCTGCACAATTGTCTCTGAAGAACAGCACAGTACTGTGGTCCCTGGGCATTGCACAGGATGTGTCACGTGCTGCCAGCACACCTATTATCTGTTATCATCTGCACCTATTACACCAAAATAAAAGCAGCTTCAAAATTGCATTTTATAAAACAGGCACTGTATACTTGCTCAGTACTACAAATGAGAGTTTTTGGAACACATCATTTTAACTATGCATATCTTTCATGGGAATTTTATAGGTGATACCAAAGTAGGTAATTTTCCTTCAAGACATAATAAAGACAAGTCTTTTAAATACAGCTTATTTATTTACATTACACTATGAACTACAAAGTCTTGACTGTCATACAAACACAGAGAGAAATCCCTGTGTTTACTGTCTAGATTTCAGAGTCATTAGCTATTGCTTGACTGATCTTCAACGGTCAGGAGTTAACTGGGAAAGAATTAAGAGTAGGTAGAAATTTTTAGAAGCATAATTCAGTGATCTACTTTTTAAAAACATGCTATCCTTGATTAAAAAGTATATCATAAAGGTTTTCACCCCCCTACAGAATGAGGATGGAAAAAACAACAGACACACATTTGAACCATGTATCAAATGCGTATGTACAGCATTCCCTCAGGAAGGTTAGTGTTCTGACAAAAAACATACTTTAAAAAAATATGTAAAAACAGATTTCTGTACATCTAATCATAGCAAAAACAGGAAAGTATATTTCTTGAGACCAATGTATTGCAAGTACTTTCACAGGGCATAGAGAAATCAGGAGGTTGCACGCTTCCTAAGCCATAACCAAACTAAGAGTTGAAGTAGCTATGGCAAGGCGTGTTCCTTTTAACAAGCACCACAGTTCCTCCAAACAACAGGGATTGAGTTCAACAGATCTAATGACATTTCTCTACGTGCAATTCTGTAGTGCCTGTAAAATCACAACACAAATTGGAAAGTGATTTTAAAAAAAAAAAAAAAGTCAAAAATAAATTAATTTCTCATTGTGATAGCCATGCACCGGTATTTTAAGATGAGTCATCTGAAACAGAGCCCCTAAGGTTTTTGGAGAGTTCTGATGTCACATGCAGTTATGTATCTTGGTCTTTATGAAACAGAAACACTTGGGGAAAAAAAATTAGTAGAGATTTTATTTCGGTTCAGAAGCAAGACACTAAAACCTTAGTTCCCAAACTTTCAACTTAAGTTTGCAGTCATGGGCTTAAGACACCTTTCAGCCACAAGCTCTACATTTGCAAGTGAATTCTTAGTAGGCTTACAATCTTACCATGGATGTTATTTGGGACTCCTCTCAAAAAATATTAGCCAAGGGAGAACATAATGCTGTGAAATCCTCAGAAAACCTATTAAAATCTTTCATGCTGTTGTTTATTCTTCCATTATTATCAACCTCCAAAAACATATGAATCCTTACCTCATTCCACTGGAAACCTCTGGTGTAATTAGTACTGCCAATTTTCTAGATGTCGTATGGTTCCTCAATGACTGCCCGAGAACAAGAGCGCCTTGACAGTACACATCATCAGTAGCAAGGGTCACAAACGCTTGATCTGTTACTGTAAGCAAATATTCAGAAGAGTCACTTTACAGCTTTAAGATAAGCTCTTTTGGCTGGTTCCTACAATCTCCCTCCCCTAGCTAACCAACAGGCTGTGGCTTACAACAACCTGCAGCTCCTGTGATAAGCTCTTTTCTTTCCCAAACTCCCCCCAGAAGACACAACTGAATAGAAAATCCAGTGAAAGTGATTGCAGAATGTATGTTATTTTTGCTTGCCTGATTTACATAATAACAGGTATGAAGTTTTCAGACTAGCCTTAAACAAAAAATTCCCCAAGCCAAAACATGATGTTAATCAAAAAAGACAATCTGTAAATATTCAGATTTTGCATTTAACGTAATATAATACAACCGATAATGAAAATGTTCATGTTTATACAGTGCCAAAAGCAAAGGAAAAATACCCAGGATATTAAGTAGTAGCCGGAAATGTCCTTCTTTCCATAACTTCACTGAATCAATCCAACAGACATTATTCTTTGCTCTGTCGTCTTTGTACTAGGGTACAAAGGGTACTAGGGTACAAACTGATGCTAGCTGAGCAAATGCGGAGAAATTGCTACCAAGCTTGGTACATCTCCCAGAAGCTAAGGATCTGTACCTTAAGTAACTCCAAGAAAATTAGGAGTGTTCCTCACTGTTAAGAAACATATGGGGAAAAAAAGTTACCATCAAAAAAGAAGCTATACTCCTGCACAATAGAAGACATCACGTATTTTCTGGAAATACCAGGTCTGTGGCAGTATCACCAGGGGCTGCTTCTTCAGCTCTGCCCTCTGACAGAACCACCATTATTGGGGTTCTTCTGGGGAGACCCAGAACCTACAATTCAGCAAAGGTGAACAGCATCCTCAGAGCAGAAGGAAGACCTCAGCTTTCTAGGCTGCAAGATTAACCAGAACAAGAGGAGCGGGTTACACAGATGAGGGGAATTCCACTGAGCTCTACGGAGATTTGATAAATACTTGTGTTGAACTACTTGTTTAAAACCATCATCATCTTAAGGGACAAGCAATTATGTTAAATAAATTAAAACAACCAAACAATAACAACAACATAAACACCCTGTCATACAGTTTCCAGGCCCTGTGAGAGACACTGGAAAAGAATCTCACAGAACTAGTTGCAGAGAACCCAACAAATGACTTCATAGCTGCCTCAGCCAGAGGCTGCCAAAATGACTGCGTACAAACCTCTAACCTAATATCAAGGTATGCAATGAAGTATGTTTGGTGCTGGTGACAAGCTCTCAATTACTATGTATTTTAATTTTTCATGTCCTCTAAATCCAGAGAAAAGCACAAACACACTGCTTTGTTGTCTTCTTCCCCTCTCCCTTTTGTCCTGTCTCCCACTCATCTCCAAGCAGACCCGAATTCAAATCAAGCATGTGCACCTTACATTTGCTGACATTGCAACAGATCCCTGTACCTCAGGATAATCCCAGTAGTGTTAAACTTGTCCAGAAAACCTAAATCATACATCCAAAGTTAAAATAGTTTGCAGATACCTCAGCTAAGCAAACTCTAGTAACATTTTGATCACAATTTCCAGAAGAAGCTAATGAAAAAAGGACCTTTCAAATCTCCTATTATCATAGGTTAGTAAGTTATAGGTATTGAAGAAAACAATGAATAAGGAGTTGCTGAAATGAAGTGTTTAAAAGGACAGTTGTGCAAGTAAACTGCTCCTTACTGCAATTTTTCCAAAAGGTTAAATGAGTAAATGAAAGCATACATAAAAAACAATACAAACCAAAAAACCACTGAAGGCTACTTTAGCAATAAATTTATTCTCAAAAGACACAGAGTCAGCAAAGAAAAGCACTTTTGTGTTAAGCAACAAGTATCTTCAGACAAATAAAAGTAATAAAACAACTACTGAGCAGGAGGCGGGAGGTAGGTTTATACAAAAAGCAAGCTGTGAAATGAGGGAGAGTTTAAATCTTAAAATACAATGTTTTAAATAACAACCACAAAACTGAACAAATAATCTTCTGGCATCTGCAAATTCTTTTAGCTACAGAAGCAAAATCTTTACTTAAGAAATACATCTAAAAATACACAAGCTACTCATCAAATGTTCAGCAAACTGGTACGGCAAATTACCACATCTTGCTTACCCTTGCACGCCGTGGGGCAAAAGCTGTGGTCAGAGCAACAAGGAAGCAAACTGCCACACACAGACAGCTTCTAAGAAACTCTTACTAATACCTCACACAGGAAAGAAACCAATTGCCTGTTTTGAGAATCAGGTGCGGGATACATATTAGGGCCTTCTTAACAGAGTGAATCATTACAGAGACAATTAAATAGGTAATCGAACTATTGAAGGAAACCATGCAACATTAAATTATTTCTGGTGCAAGGAGAGAAGCATGTCACAGCTATTTCAAAATCATACAGGACCCCACTAATCCATTAAGGATCCACAAGGGGGTTAAAATAAAAAGGTTTTATCATTACTTGTTCTTTCATCTAATCCCTATTTTCAGGGAAGCAGTGAAGCAGCGATACTTGACTTGCATCATTTATATTGTTCTTTGGAACACTGTCCCTGTCAGTAAATGTTTTCTTTTTATGACTAAGAATTATGGATCAGATTTTCACGTAAATTTGGGAAAGTAAACAATTTACCTGAAAATTCCATTTAACTGAAATCAAAGACAATGAAGCATTAAATCTAGTGTACACAGGGTTTCCTTCACTGACTTTAAGATACAAAAGAAGATTTGATCTTTTATGTTCAAAAGACAAAGGTATAGGTATTCAAAATTCATTGCAACTGGATTTTTTTTCGTTGAGTGCACCAGTATGCATAACTTTCAATTCTTTGTGGTGAGACAATAGGATTTATTATGCAAAACACCTAATGTGAACAGTATTAAGTTTTCAAGCAAAATGTTTTCAAGCTGTGGAACCCAATGGCTAATACCATTGACTCCACATGAATTATGAGAAAAGTAATTGTATGATGCCACATGGATTTCTAAATCTACTCATTTCTCTTGTCTGGATTACCACACAGCACACAAAGATGAGAATTTAGAAATCATTATTGCCAGCAGTGGCTCCTCATTTTTAATACCTAGCAAGAGTTTCTCAGAACAAACCAAGAACTTTCAAGCAAGTAACTTTGGTGAGTTATTTTAAAGTCTGTCCTGCAGCTACAGATGACAGCACAGAAAAAAACAGCAAAAGTAATGGGAATCACTACAGGCAGCGTGATTTTATGTGAAACTTGTTACATTTTTTTAGTCAAGATCACCAACTTCTTATGCTACTTACTCATAGTAGTAATATCTCTGACACTGCCAGAAGCAAAATCCTTCAACAGGCCTGAAAACCAATTCCAGTGCAACTAAAAGCCTCATTTAGAATCCACACCAGCAAGCAGACAGGGTGGTTCTCACTTTGATGTTCAAAGAAAAAAGAGAGAGAGAATGAACAACCAGGTATTCACTGAGAATTAGGAGTGACTCATCAAAAATAATCACTGCATGAATTACATGCACCCACCAGCTTCAAGAGAAGTTTAAGTAGGGTAAGGTTTTTTTCCATAATCCATTAGACATTTTTTTTTAAACATTCAGGTTTTTCTTCTGATAGAGAAAGGAAAATGTGCTCTAGCCATGGCTCCTAGAGTAGCAACTCAATTTTGCCAAGTTCCCCCCTCCAAAACTGCAATAGGCGACCAGAGACTTACATGCTACAACTTTCCTACAAGCATATTCTAATAACACACTGTCTTACAGATAAAAATAAAGAGTAGATAAACGAACATCTAAAAGCCTCCACGGGATGGTTAAGTCCCCAGTATGTACTGCCGTTCATAATAACCAACAAGGTACAATTGCTTTCTTAAATTCCGACCTGGTACCATCTGTTGCTCTTTTGACATCTGCTCCCTTTTACTTTAGATACAACCTGCAGGATGGGCAGGCTGCAGGCTGGATCTGTGCCAGCTGAGCCCAAAGCACCTTTCTGGAATCTAGAGTGACAGTGACATAACACAGCCCCAACTCACATCTCTATTCCCCCTCTCACACATAGGTCTCTATGCATCCTCACCCAGAAGCATGTATCAGTTGAAGATGTGTTGAGCTACTGTAAAGATAAAGGAAGCTATAGGCCTTCTCACTTCTCTGGCTTAGCACAACCATATCAGAAGCACTTGGAACAGAAAACTCTGCTCCACAGCCTTAAAAGCAGTCAGGAAGTATTTTAAGTAGGTAAAACGAAGAATGATGTCAGACAATGACCTATGTCAGACCACCATCAGAAATTATTATGCAAGTTTTCAGCAAAGAGGCAGTTCTTGCCCTAATGAACAAATGACAGCTGGTGTGTGGAATTCCCACACTGCCTTGGTCTGGGTCCATTAGTAGAAACATTTACATTACTGATGAAGGTCGCGCAACCAACTCTTTACATGGACCTTTTTATAACAGACTATAAATTGACATTTGATGGCATGCAATATTTCTCTTGGTATAACAAAGTTCTATTTGATCCAAAACCAGATTCTCTCTATTCCTTTATTAAAACAATACTGAATTTTAGTAGACAGGATTATGACTGTTGGAAGGCTACAGAAAAAAAAAAGACTTGTTTCTCCCTTTGTGTAGCTTTTACGGTGTATCTTTCCATTAAGAACAGCGACTTTCTGCTTCAACACTCTGCAATTTTGTTATCCAACAGACAGTAAATGATCCTTATGAGAAATTAAATGCAACATTATAATATGCAAATAAGTGTAACGCATAGCACCCAAAATTAGTCCCAAAACAGTCACACACCAGTTTGAAAAAAAAATTAGCAGTAATTGCTTAAGGAATACAAAGACAGAACTGAGGACCTGATACACTGTTAGGTGTTTCCAGGCTTTCCATCCTCCTTAAGAAAAAAAACAAAGAAAAAAACCCCAACAAACCAGAACACCTCCCAACCACAATCTTCTGATCCTTTTATTTGCAGACTCCCTTTCTGCACCTTCCCCCAATACTGAGGTGCCACGTACATTAATTCAAAGCCAGGATCTACCAGGCCAAATGCCCAAGGAAGGTATGTCTGCAACACCCTTCAAATGGCTCAGTAAACCCAACTTCGGGGGGCTGCTGCCCAACTTATTCCTCAGTTTTGAGAGCACGTTCAAGAAACAAAACAGTACCCGCACCCACCTCTTGTGGTTAGTCCTAAACCGATCAGTCCCTCCTCCCTTTACAGCTCCTGAATAAAACCACTATGTAAGAAGGGGCGTGAGAAAGGTTTCTCTGAACCTGCCTGAGGTTGAGGGAGCCCACCCCAGCCTGTCACCCTGCAGATCCACCAGGAAAGTGCACAGAGGCCTGGGCAGGCCAATCTGTACGTGAGCAGAAGGCATAAATGAGTTTAGCTCTTTCATCCCACCAGACAGATGGTTTAAATCCTAATCCGAGACTGCTAATTACAGCACAGTACTCCGCTGATAACGAAACGGCGGAGACCCTCAACCGCACCACGGAGCGAGGCTGGAGAAGGCCCCGGGGGGTGCCGGCCTGCGCTGCCGGAGCCGCCCCGCCATGCCCAAGAGACCTGCCGAACACAACCGAAGCGGGACGCTGCCAAACGCGACGGCAGCCCCTCGGGCGGAGCAAGGTACTCACCGGACATCCTGCGGCAGGCGGAGGCCGGCGGGGCAGGGGCACAGCCCACGGCTCGGGCCCACGGCGCCCACCTCTGCCGCCGCCTCACCTGCTCGCGGCAGGCCCGGCAAATCGCGAAATGGGATTAGCCTCTTTCCTGCTGAAGACAGTGGTAGGTGAATTATATTCGCAGGGACTCCTGCGCAGCAGCAGAGAAACGGCATTAAGCGGCAGAGATCGTTTAGGACGGTTGGCACGACCCACCCCGCCCCCCGTTCCCGACGCTGGATTTATTGCAAAGGGACCGTCCTTCTCTCGCTCCCCTGCCCCACCGTCGGGCCCCGCAGCGCCCTGCGCCCGAGGCAGGGCAATGCCCGGACCTCGGCCCCGGCAGCCGCCGCCTGAAGGGGCCCGCCCCGCACCTGCCCCGCCGCTGCGGGACCGCCCGGCAACCCCCACGTCCGGAGCCCCCCAAGGCGCGGCGGCATCGGCATCACGGCGCCTCCTGGCGGCCCGACGTGGCGCTCCCGACCCAGGGGCCGCCGGGCGGCAGCGCCCAGACCGCCCTCCCGGCGCGGGCGGCGGCGCCCCGCGGCGCCCTCCCGGCATGACGGGGGCAGGGGGGTGTCGCTGACTGTCCCATCCCGTCCCCTCGCCTCCTCTCCTCTCCTCTCCCGTCCCGTCCCGTCCCGTCCCGTCCCGTCCCGTCCCATCTCGTCTCGTGCGCGCTGCGGGTTTCAGCGCGACCTCCAGTGAGGCTCCCCGCGGGCGATCCGCCCCCACTGCCCGGGGGCGCTGGGGATCAGGAGATGGGCCCTCGCACAACCTGCCGCGGTTGTTTCCAGGCTACCGGGCGAGGGGTGCCGACCGGCCCCTGGCGGGGCTGCGCGGCGGCTTAAGCCGACATCGACGAAAAGAAGAAGCCCTGTGACAGGGAGGGAGGGCCCCGCACCGGGGCTGCGCATCCGCCGCGCTGGGAGCAGAGAGCGCCCGGCAGTGATCCCGGTGCGGGGATCTGTAGCCTGCGGAGGCCAGAGGGTCACGGCGACAGGTGACAAAACGCCGGGCCTCGTGGGCCGTGTCCCACCACCCATGCTCCTTTGATTGCAGTGCAGCCTCCCCACCCTGCGCAGTCGTATGCAGAAATGGAGCGGAAAAATGATCATAGAAGGGTCTGGGTTGGAAGGGACCTTTCAAGGTCATCTAGTCCAACCTCCCTACAGGGAGCAGGGACATCTGCAACTAGAGCAGGTTGCTCAGAGCCCCGGCCAACCTCACCTGGAATGTTGCCAGGGATGGGGCATCTTCTGCCTCTCTGGGCAACCTGGGACAGTGTTTCATCACTTTCAGTGTAAAAAATTTCTTTCATCTAGTCTGAATCAACCCTGTTTTAGTTTAAAACCATTACCCCTCATCCTGTTGCAATTGTCTCCATCTTTCTGATAGGCCCTCTTTAGGAACTGAAAGATTACAATAAGGGCTGCCTAGAACCTTCTCTTTTCCAGACCAAACAATGCCCACATTCTCAACCTGTCTTCATAGGAGAGATGTTTCAGGCCTATGATCATTTCTGTGACCCTCTTCTGGACCCGCTCCAACAGGTGCATGTCTTTCTTGTACTGAGGACTTCAGAGCTGGACAGAGTATTTCAGATGGTCTCTCACTGGAGCAGAGGGGGAGAATTGTCTCCCTCTACCCTCTAGACACACTTCTTTTGATGCAGCCTTCTGGGATGCAAGTACACATCGCTGGGTCATGTCCAGCTTTTCATCCACCAGTACCCTCAAGTCCTTCTCCACAGGCTTGCTTTCAATCCCTTCATCCTCCAGTCTGTATTAATACTGGAGAGTGTCCTGACCCGGGCACAGGACCTTGCACTTGGCCTTGTTCCATGCAGCCCTTTAAGGAAAACATCGATACCTTTGATGGTGAAGATCAGAGTGCTGAAAAAAGATCTTAAGAGTAAGCAGACAATGACTCCAATATGGCTTACGGTAACCCAGACACATGGGATTCACTGAGAGGTAAGGGAGTCTACTCAGTAACTTTTATGTAGCCACCATAACCCCTATGGGTGCACACAGTTTGATAACTTGACACCCAGATAAATAACTAAATGTTTTCAGAAACCTTGTGCTATTTGGACTGATATACTCAGACCGCATCCATGTGTGCTGAAAGAGCTGACTGATACTGTTGTTGAGCAGCTCTCCGTCATTTTTGAAAATCATGGAGAACAGGAGAGGTGCCTGAGGACTGGAAGAAAGCCAGTGTCACTCCAGTCTTCAAAAAGGGCAAGAGGGAAGACCCAAGCAACTACAGACCAGTCAGCCTCACCTCCACCCCTGGAAAGGTGATGGAGCAGCTCATTCTGTAGGCCATATCTAACCACATGGAAGAAAAGAAGGTTATCAGGAGTAGCCAACAATGATTTACCAAAGGGAAGTCCCACTTGACTAATGTGATATCCTTCTATGAAACCATGACCAAATGGGTAGATGAAGGGAGAGCAGCGGGTGTTATTTACCTTGATTTCAGTAAGGCTTTTGATACTGTCTGCCATAACATCCTCGTAGAAAAACTCAAGAAATGTGGCATAGACAGTTGGTCTGTGAGGTGGATTGAAAACTGGCTCAACAACAGAGTTCACAGGGTTGTCATCAGCGGTGCAGGGTCAAGCTTGAGGCCTGTGGCCAGTGGTGTTCCCCAGGGATCAGTACTGGGTCCAGTTTTGTTCAATCTCTTCATCAACGACCTGGACAAGGGGATAGAGTGTACCCTCAGCAAGCTTGCTGAAGATACGAAACTAGGAGGGTTGTCTGACACACCAGAAGGCTGTGCTGCTATCCACAAGATCTGGACAGGCTGGAGAGCTGGCTGAAGGTGAACCTTATGGGGTTCAGTAAGGACAAGCGTAGAGTCCTGCGTCTGTGAAGGAATAACACCAGGCACTGGTACATGTTAGGGGTTGCCTGGCTGGAAGGCAGCACCACGAAGAAAGACCTTGGAGTCCTAGTGGATAGCAAGTTATCCATGAGACAGCAATGTGCCCTTGCAGCCAGGAAGGCCAATGGCATCCTGGGGTGCATTAAGAAAACTGTGCCCAGCAGGTGTAAGGAGGTTCTCCTCCCCCTCTACTCTGCCCTGGTGAGACCACAACTGGAATACTGTGTCCAGTTTTGGGCTCCCCAGTTTAAGAGACAGGGATATACTGGAAAGAGTCCAGTGGAGAGCTACGAGGATGGTTAAGAGATTTGAACATCTCCTCTGTGAGGAAAGACTGAGAGAACTGGGGCTGTTTAGTCTTGAGAAGACTAAGAGGAGACCTTATTAATGTCTACAAATATCTGAAGGGTGGGTGTCAAATGGAAGGAGCCAATCTCTTTTCTGTAGTGCCCAGTAATAGGTCAAGGAAAAATAGGTATAAACTTGAGCATAGAAGGTTCCACCTCAACATAAGGAGGAACTTCTTTACTGTGAGGGTGACAGAGCACTGGAACAGGCTGCCCAGAGAGGTGGAGTCACCTTCACTAGAGACTTCCAAAACCCGTCTGGTTGCCTTCCTGTGCTAAATGCCCTAGGTGATTCTGCTCTGGCAGGGGAGTTGGACTCAATGATCTCTAGAGGTCACTTCCAACCCCTAATATTCTAAGATTCTATGATACATATTTTCACACACACACACACACACACACACACGCACATATATTCACACAGTGTATCTTTGCAAGGTAGTTTCAGGCTGATGTGGTTCAGTAGAGGCATCTTTGCATCAAACTTCCGTGAAAATCAGTAGCTGCTTAGCAAAGGACAACAATTTAAGACAGTGTGCTATTGAAGAAAATGCACATACCTTTAATAATTAAATCTTTATTTCCAGCAGTTTGCCGGAGACCAGTTTTGCCACTCCAAGCTGCCACGTTTTTTCTCTCACACTGGGAGTATCCTAAAGGTCCACTGGAGAAGAGGATGTCATTGCTCCAGTAGTGGCAGAGGTGTTTGAGGAAGGAAGGACATAAATGCATGGGAAATAAAGCTTTATTTATCCTGCAGAAAAGAAAATCTCACAAAATATGCTTATCATCAGCTTATATAGACAGGTCAACGGAACAACATACTTATGAGTAGCAAGGTAAGTTTTTTAGATATTTTTACTAGTAGATCTATTTCAGTTGAAGGACTTTAAAATAATCAAAAGCATTTTCTTGGTAATAAAAGTGATGTCTACATTTAGATGATTTTCTGTTTTATTCATGTACCAGCAGCAGTATATTGGTCATGTGTTGATGTCATTAGACCAAAGCAATTTCCACTGGGTAAAAAATTCTTTTGAAAATACTATGAACAAATTTAAATAAATTGTAATTATATTTCAAAACAAAAAAAATCTTAATAATGAGCATATATACTTCTCTGGACATTACTCCAATTAAAATATCTTCTTAAGCTGTTTTCTTTTTTTTTTTTTTTTTTCTCCTTAATATTTTTAATTTGAAGGGGTTTTTTTTTTCTTCCCTAGCAGAACAGAGATGTATTTGTATATAAAAGGCATATGTCCCAGCAAGTAACAAACAAAAAAAAAATTAACTCAGATCATCTTAGATAAAACACAGTATGTGTTTATTGAAAATTTTCAAGAGAAAAAGCAAAATATATGTTTTCATTTTTAAACAAACAACTGAAGTGTCAACCGCAAAACATTTTAACAGTTCATTAATCAAAACTTTGTCTACCTGGCAAAATCTGTTTTAACCATTAACGTGGAAAATTAGTATTTTTTAAGAAATATCAAGTGTTTTTGGAAACAATATTAGAAGTTTGTTAACATTCATAAAATGAAAGTGATATTCACAATGGTGCTCATTTGTTTCTGTATCATCAAGATGTTTCCATATTTAAAATGATGTACAGTATCATATCCTACTTTCAGGACCAAAATAAAGATTATGGGAGTCTCCTCAGTGTCTGATGCATATCAATTTCAAATATAATTTAGATAAAATAGTATTTTATGAAAAGAATACTTTTTCAGATTGTTTTTCTCTCAACAGTTTAATAAACACAAAACCATGTTTACCTTCATCTATATGGAATTTCAGTAAGAAAAAAGCATGCTTCACATATAAGATGAAGATAAAAACAGAGATTTCCTCTATGCTTTAAAGAGTTAGCTGAAATGCCTGTATTGCAGAACTGTGTCAGTAAACTACTAGTTTCGCCAGCTTTCATCTTCATTTCATTCCTTCTCTAGTATTTTAATTAAGTTAGCTAAATGAAGTCAAAGAGACAGGAAAAGTGTTAGTTATTCTTGATAGATTTGTCTACATAAGGACATTTGTTAGCACAGCAAGGTTGATCAGAAGAAGGGAAGAAGATGAAACAGCCTTGCTAGCAAAACTGTATCAACCATACCTCCACATATGTATGAAGTCTAAAAGTTGATATGACATAAATTTTATAAAACGAAGTGTCACAGACTCTTTCTTAATTGTTCTGAAAACTTTGTACCTCTTTTCCCTTTACAGAAATTATGAATAGTATGGTTCTTAAAAAAAAAAACAGCCTACCAGATTACTCCCTTTAAAGGCTCTTAGAAGAGGACCTAGGTTTTCAAGAAAAGAAACAAAATTTACATCAACTGTCAGTTCCTGAGAAGAGCTAAACAGCATCTCAGTAATAAATAAATAAATAAAAATCAGCATGTGTTCCTCTCATTTTTATTTTTTAAACAGTGTTTCGTCAATGTACATATTCTTTTCATGATATATTTTGAAATTAAGAATTAATTTTCCATCTATAGCTCCTTTCACTTTGCTAGAATTCAGACATAAATACAAAGTAAAGACAGTGAATTTTTTAATCTTTTATACAGCTTCAAGCTTTCCTTAGACATTATAGACAACAGAGAAATATGCTAAAAAAAATCCAACATGTATGAATGGAAATGGCAATTTCTTTATTCCTGTTCCATCAGAGGGATTCATTATTTTGTCTAATTTGGAAAATGGGGGGGAAAAAAAATTCTGTGACTCAAGTGCTCACAAACCAAAATCTTACCATTTTTAACTTATATTAAAATTGTTTTCTTTGTTGTTTAAAATAACTTCTGAACTAAAATGCATACCCAACCCTTATGAATTCAGGTCAGGTAGTCCAATACAATCCCTGGACATTTTAAACGCATATTTGATGACATAAAGCTTAAGGTGCAAGGGTGACATCAGGTGAGAGAGCAAGATTGTAGAGTCTCAACAAAGTGTTCATGAGAGGAAGATTTTCTTTTGTGAGAATGAAGTAGAAAAAAGTTGTTGGATCGTGGGCTGAATGTCACCAACCAAAGGAGCCTGTGGTCAGAAGTAACTCTTCTTTCAGCAGCTTACACCGTAGCCCTACCTGAAAAATGAAGATTGAATATTCATCGTTTCCACTACGGATGCCCTTTGCCAGCTCTGGTTTCTTCTCCCTTCCTTTCGAGACAGTAGGTGGGAACCTACTATCCCCAGAGATGTACAGACAATTGGCTCAGTCCCCATTTCCAGAGAGCCACAGGATCACTGACCTGATGCTTTAGTTGCACCCCAGCCATAGAAACAGGGGAAAATAAGTTACCATTGGGTACTCTGAGGGCACAAACTGCCATTAGGGCCATGACTAGCCTCCCCCAGGGCAATCCAAGCCATAGTCCAGCAGGATCTCCCCTGTGTAACCCTACCCAAGCCTTACCCCCGACCTGGGCAGCACCAGCTGCCCTAGAGCCTGCCATGGCACCTTTGGCCTGAGGCTTTCTGAAGTGCCAGGGGATCCCAGATCTCTCAGAAATGCCTGTGAAGTTTCTCCAAACACCTCCTGCCTTAGTTCTATCATGTAACAAATAATGTGAATTAGCAGTTTAAATTGACCTCTGCGGCAGCCAAGGACCAGGGCTGGGCTGTTACCAAAGAGCCAGGAAATGAGGGCAGCTGCAGGGGAACCAGACCTGTTACCTCTTCAGTGGCAGGTGCATACAGAGGGCAGTGATGGCAAATGAACCCCATGGACAGGCTTATCAGATACCATACCCAGCCATATTCCATACCTAGCCATCAGCAGATGAAGACAAGACAACCAGCTCACCCCAAGGCCAAGCCAGGAAACACAGCCGGCCAGCTGGGCTTACAGCGAGGAATGTGGCACAGGCCAGGGCAGGAGGGCCACCCAGGCCAGTGATGAAATAGGGACCCCAGCCAGAGGGTACATGGGGTACCACAGGTGAGGCTGAGCTGGGCCATGCAGGCTGGCTTCCACACACAGAGCCATGACAGTCAGTCACCTCTGTAGTGACAAAGAGCTCACGTCATCTAAGTTCCTTCAGAAAGCGATGTACATACATCTTCTGGGCAGGTTATTGCTTCCTATACTTGTCCTTGGTGAAGAATATTAATTATCTCTATCACTTACAGAGACAAGTGAGGTTCTTTAGGATGAGATTTCAGATACCGTCATCCCAGACCTTTTTCTGCCTGCACTGAAAATGCGTGTAAAATTTCTATCTACTTCAGCATTAAACCAGCTCAAAAACTGGGAAGCTGATTTGATGTTACCTTGTGGTTTGAAACAAAGTTTCTTGTTCTTGTAAGCAGAGAAGGCCGCTATGGATCCAACGACTAATATTACAAAAGCAGAAATTATAGGAGATGTCACTCCAGCTATTAAACCTGAATCTGTGGAAAAAGAGAGAGGGGTTTTGTCAGAGGTCCTGAAATGTTTTGACTTTATATTCTCTACTACAATATGCTTTTGCCAAACTATTAGAACTGTTTGGTGAAACACTGGAAATTCATTAAATAGCATTAAGGAGAAGACTAGAAAATATGTTAAATTACAGCTGGTATCTTAAAACCTAACTTAGTATTTATAATACTTCTATAAGGCTAACACTTTCTTAAAATTTTATGATGAATGTAAACAAATTATAGAATTAATTATATTACTGTACCCGTGTTTCCTTCATGGTTGTAATTATGCTCCTCTTCCCCTGGAACAGAAGGTGAAGTTTCATCAAAAAATGTTTTTTATCTTCTTCTGAGATCAAGTCATTACTGAGCTAAATGTGATTTTATACAGAAGGGGAAAGGGGGCAGTTTGGCCAGTCTATGAGAGAGGAGCTTCCCTTCCATTCCTGACTGACAGCTGCATCAGCCAGAGGAATAACTCCCAAGACTTTGTTTTTGAAGAAGAATATTATCTTGTAAAAAAAAGATAATCTTTAGAAGTCTGCATCAAACTGATTTCACAGGGAGTGGGAGGCCAGTATACTCTGTCTATTCTCTACTGCTAGACAATCAGATGATTTATCAGTTATTTAAGTCAAAGTTATAGACCTGGTGCATCTACTTTCAGTTCTCAGCATAAGCCCCTTGCTTTGGGACTGTCCTAGCTATTCAAAGAGATAAAGCCTGCAGAATTCTGGCATATGCCAGAATGCTACAAAAAGTTTAGGAATATGTTTGAAGTTTGAGCTTCTGGCTCAAAGCCATGTGTTGTGAAGAAGAATAACTCATCTAAATAAAAATAGGACAGTCTTGTTCTATACTTTCAGTAACAAGCAGGTCACTGCTAAGCAAAACCTGCCAGCTCCAAGTTACAAGTTTTAGGGAGAAGCTGCAAGAATAACTGGCAACTACTACCTGGTCTGTATGGTGGTAAAGGCTTCCCATCAATGAGATCTGAGTCATCAAAACCTCCTGCAAGATAAAAAAAAGAAGATTTCTATTGCAAAATTATCTGAACAATGGTAACCCCTTCAGATCTCTTGTCCAGTCTTTCTGTAATGTTCTAGGGAGGGGTGAGGGTCCTTTGAAATCCCACCTTTGGCATGGCAGATGGGTCACATGTCCTGCACTGAATGGTCACCTATTCAAATTCACCTGGATACTGGAGTACCAAAACTGTTGGTGTCCACTTATGCTGCATCTGCATTGGCAACTGTGGGATGTGTGGGCTTGGGCTGTCAGTAACACAAATCCTTATATAATATGAACATCTCAAATCCCAGTGGTTTCTGGAGCAGGTCCCTGCTCCTATCCCATCTCCTGCTCAGCTGTGACATCAGAAACCCCTGCAGAAACCAGTCTCCTGCCCCAACTGCTAGTCACTGAGATGTGACATCACACACCTCAGAAAAAGCCAGGCTCTTCCTCCTGCCCATCTCCTCCTCATTTTCCAAGAAAGACTCTAGAGGACTCCAGAAGGACCTGTCCACAGCTCACCACTACAGTCGCTTTGGAATCAACATTGCACATTTTGGGCAGACAGAAAAGCTTTATGGTACCAACACTAAAACTCTTTCAAAAATCTTTCAAAACACTGGGTCAAGAACAGTGATTTCAAAAGGGAGATGGAAGGAAGAGATGATAAAAAATATTATAGAAGCAACAGAGTAAACTATTTAAAATATCTGCTCTGAACAGCTCACAGTGATAGATTGTCTTAGGAGAAAATACTCTTACCAGAATTAATGTGGCTTCCTGGTCGTGGTGGAAGAGGTGGGTATAAAGGCTTTCTTGAAATGTCACCTATTGATAATTAATATTGTTAGATGGTTGGACAGGTAAAACTTCGAGCTGTAAATAAAGAGTATGATAAACTGAGATTTTATACCTATTTCTAATTTGTTCTAATTTGTGAAAAGGGATTATTTTCAAAATTAAAATGAGAGAAGGATTCACAGAAATCTTGAAGGAAAATAATTCATATATTTATGGCAAGTGCTAACTAACATTGTTGAGTGCTGACAGCTGGAAAGCACAGTGTGTTGCTGTAGATGTCAGTGGTGCAGTTATGCAGAGCTGAGAGAGAAGCTGGTGTTCTGGGATAGGCAGGAGGCAACAAGTCATCTCTGAGCCATCAGCAGGTATTAACAAGATCTGCAGATTAGTTTTATCTAACAGATGCTGAATTCTTCTAATGCATGATGAATTTTCAACTCCTGAAAAGTGCAAAATAAACTCAGACTTCAGCTTTGTCATTTAGAAATTTCTGTTGATATTTGGCTTAATTTTTGCCAAAGTAGTAGAAAGAAATACATTGGATAGAGCAGGGTATCTGGTGACTAATATCCATTTCCAAACTGCATATAAAATGCTGGAGTAGCAAGAACTGAATCATGTCAAAACCTGCCCAAGTTAACACCCGGGGCTATTGTTCTGTGTTCACAGATTAGATCCCCTCTTGCCATCCTTTCTCCAACAAGTTTGTTCAGAGATTTAACAGCTTTCATAGCCAGGCAGTGAATTTAGCTTTGAATAAATCAAAGTCAAGTCACAGAAATAAACACCAATTTCTCTCCCTCTCCTTGAATCTTCCTTTCACCTTTAATATATGCCAGATGCACTTTTAACATGTTTTCTTCTTGCCTAGCTGCTAAATATAATGTTTCTGTTTGTGAGTAGCGTTTAGGTTCTGATACAGAAAATTATTTAGATAAATGTTTCACTTCAGGCAAGTTTAGCCTACTGCAGTCAATGGATTTTAGGCAGAGTCTTAGAGCTTTGCTGAATCAGACTTTAGCCAATTAATTCTATTCAACAGAAGAAGAGACTTGTTTTGTTCCAGAACTGTGTGTAATGAACTAAGACTCACCATGGCACAAAAGCAGAAAACTACTGATCCCTTTATTCTTTTCTGTTATGAAGCTACCCTTATTCACTCTTCTCTAAGCATAAGAAGATAAATGCTATGGCAGAGCTAGTGAAGAAATAATGTCTTCAGAATTATTACTAATGAGGTACATATCATTAATCCCATTATACCATGTGTGAATGTCAATTAAGAACCTGAACTGAAAACGGAACAAAGAAATAAAAACTGAGGGAAGCATCATTTGCCACCCTATGAATGAAGAAGTGGGTTTTACTGAAGATACTTGATATTAATTCATTAATAATTTAATCAACGTGCTAAAAACATCTTCTTATAAAAGTACTAATTAAAAACTTGCAGGAATGGAACAATTATTATGGGCAGGAAAAAGTGACAGTATAAACATAAGAATTATAAACAAAATTAGATACAGCTTTATAAAGTGTGGGCTAACATGTAATTCAAACACAGGTATGAAATGCCACAGAGGAATCTGGAAAAGCAGAGTCCTCAAAATGAGAAAGAATAATATAGAAGTTACGATTCTCTAAGACCAAAACATGAGTAAACCAGGCCACTGTGACTGGAGTCATAATTTAGAGGTTCTGGACAACAGCCTAAGAAGTAATTTTTCTTTTCTGAAACCTTGATTCAAGTGGAATTTTAGGTTTTGATTCAATACTATTTGCATTTTAGATCATTTTCGTTTGCAAGAGCCTTTCTGGAGTACTTCACATCCTTGGAATACCACTAAACACACTAAACAAAATGAGATGCAAAAGTTCCCAAAGTCAAGGATTTCATCTGCCTACACGGCTCAGCACAGTATGGTGAATACTTTCTATTTCAGTTCTGGATGTTATAGAAATACCTGGAAGTTGTAGCAGGGTACAACAGCTTGACTGCTCCAAACTTGAGCTATATCATGTCCATCGGTACCACTCTGAAACATTTGGTCCTGCATTTCTGATTTGGAATCAGCAGAGTTACAAGCTCACTTTGCTCTCTATCCATTGTTACTTCTGATTCCCAATTCCTTAGGCAGACTCATTTTTGGTAGCTGAAGAAACTACTGCCATCGTTTGTTGTGTTCAACCTTTTGCCAGAGGCTACCACACTGAACCATCATAGCTGAACATCCTTTCCCCAGCCATGACCATGGTAGCCTGACATGGGAATGTAAACTGTAGCTGATTTAGTTCACGCAGGTAGCCTGGCCTGCAAGCTGCGGTAGCTGGCGACCAGACACAGCCCATCCTGCTCTCCCAGCTCTGCATGATGGCCTCTGGCAAAAGGGCTGCATGTACATGTGTTGTAATCACTCCATTATTACAGTTCCTTCTACAGTCTTGAAATCTCTTTTCACAAACTAGACAGACTTCAGAAAAAGACTACAAAAAACCCCAACCATTATATTTGAGAAAAGAGGAGAGTACTCACCTCCACCAAGAGCATCTCCTAAATGCAGATCATTGTCTAAAAATGAAAAGGAGGAAGATGTAGACAAGTGAACCACCCATAATTCTTGAGGGAAATGAGATGTTAGTTTTAACAGAGAATGTGCAGCTGAATGTTTGACAAACAACTTTTTCAGGTCAGTCTTTCAAACTGGAAACTCTTATAGAATTTAATATTTGCCCACACAATAATTGACATATAATACATTATTTTCTACTGAAAATACAAAAGATTTATTCCTGTTTTAAATAAGCTTAGAATAAACCTCAAGATTAATACTTCTTTAATATATTTTCAAATACATAAATAAAAATAGCTATGTTAATATATTAAAATTCATCAATTTTAAAAATATATTTATTTATTAACATTTATGTCTGTGGTTAAAACTGGTGTATGCATGTTTGGCTCAAGTGTAATTTGCTGAATTGCAAAAACTGAAAAATTAGAGTTCCACTCGGGAGGGTTCATGCGGAGATTTGTGCAGAAATTCTAAGGTTGGTATGAATGAAATACAAATGGACATGTATGTGTCTGTAGAGACCAGGGAAAACAGCAGAGCAAAGGGTTAAAAGAAGTACAAACACTGGGAAGTAATAAACCTAGTTAGGGAGAGAAAATGGAATCAGCTAACTTATGCAAGGGTCATGGTGACATAAGTTTTTTTTTGCTTCAAGTGATTATAAGTGCCTGGCTGAGTTTGGGTGACAGTCTGTTTATCTCTGGCTGAGCTATAAATGTTTTAAAGTATATTCAAATGCCTTCATGTGCGTTCTGTGCAGTGAATCAAGAGACTATTGCCATTACCCAGCACCGTACACGTCTCCATTCAATAAACAAGTTGTCCATGAGCTGCAGACACAAGAGGAACTCCATTCTAATGTGGTGTGAATACGAGTATGTGGGTGATATTTTAGGGTGTGTATGGAATGACAGTGAGCTTTGAAAGGGCACTGAGTAATAGGCAGAAATACATTAGGTGGATTTCATAACTCCAAGATTCCCTTTCTTGCTCCTTACAAATGTGAAGTGCCAGAATGAAACCAGAAGGGACAGCAAAATCTACCTGAATTTTGATACTTATGCTTATTGCCACAGAAAACTAGATAGACACTCAATGAAATATTTTTCATTTTAATTGTGTCAGAATTCACATCCCAGAAAAATCAACCCAAAGTCATCACCATGCAGAACTCTGTCTTTTTGTGTTTTTTATGTCCAGAGGGACTGGGAAGCTGCTTTTGCACAATACCTAGTCTCACTTGAGTAACAACTCAGAAGTACTTTGATAATGCCGAGGAAATCTGGAAGGAAAATAATTGAATTCATACTACATGACTTGGTTTGTTCTTGTCAGGTGTTGAACCTGTCTGTGTCTGTCCAGCAGAGAGTTGCTGTTCCAAAATACCTTTACCTGTCAAATGTTAACACTGTAAGAAATAATAAATTGCAAACTGGATTCAATGTATCAAGATGAAGAACTTAGTTAAAATGCAGAGTTCCACTCAAGAGGGTTCATGCGGAGATTTGTGCAGAAATTCTAAGGTTGGTATGAATGAAATATAAATGGACATGTATGTGTCTGTAGGGACCAGGGAAAACAGCAGAGCAAAGGGTTAAAAGAACAGATTATAAAGGTCACTGTTCCCCGTAGTAAAATTGAGGAATGTGTTGCTTCTGTCAAAACCAGCAGGCCTGCGCTCCCATAAGATGACAGCACAGATGACCTGTCAGCAGAGGAAAAGCAGAAAGGCACTTCAAAGCCAAAGGTTGCAGCATATCACCTATTCCAGTACTTTTCCTGTTTGCCCACCAGAAAAGAGACTGTAAATATAGTCTCTGTACCCCAAAAAAAAGAAAAAATAGACAGTGCGCAACAACCTGGCCTAGGATTCAGAGACACTGAAGCAAACATGGTTATGAGGCAAAGGACCTCTCCATAATAGCTGATGACTCCTAAAGGGTATAAAAGATTGTACATAAAATAGCTTGTCATTTCTGAACAGGAAGATTCACAGAGACAGGACAAGGACTCAGAAGCTGGCGCGCCTATTCCCGTGCTCCACATGATACTCACCAGACCACCTAATCTTACACAATTTGGTGCTCATGAAAATGGGGGGTTAAGCTTATTGATGTATTTAATCAATGGCAGGATAAATGTCAGTAGGTAAATTTAACTTATCTAAAGATTTTTTTAAATAAATATCACCTTCCATAAAATTTTGTGTTGAATTTTGTTACACTAGATGGGAGGTGCCTACAGAAGAGCTTCAGCTTCATGCAGAGGTGCACATGACGTGATGCCCAGAGGACATTCACCTGCATGGCAATTGGCCTCAATTGAACCAAAATCATCATCTCAGCCAGCCTCATTTTTCAATGGTACTGGCTGAATGTAGAATAGAGAAAACCCTGAGGTTAAGATGAAGCATCAGGTAGATGCTAGGACAATTTTGTATCATCTTTCTGCACTTTCCAAATCCAGTAATTGTTATTGAACACTGGGTTTCTTTGGTTTTAGGGGGGGTTGGTGTGGCTTTTGGTTTGCTTTGTTTTGTTTTTTGGTTGGTTTTATTGTTCTGTTGGTTTTGGGGGTTTTTTTTGTCAGTTCAGTTTTATTTGCTTTTAAACTCTCTGCAATCCTCTTCAGTGCTGCAAGAGATTCTAAAATGGTCTGGAAAACAGGGAGTTCTTCATTCCCAAGAATTCGTGAAGTTGATTCAGGTAGGGAAGAAAATATTCTGATGGTCATAATACAATACATTTAGGAGTGCCTAAAAATCAAATTCCTTTCATCTGACTGTAGATATTGGCATCCTAGGTTACCTTTAAACATGACTGAGGACAGAGTCTTCTTCATAACCTAGTGTTATGAACCATCCCTAAACATGCTGATTTTTTTTCCAAGTCTGTTATCAAGCATCACAAATATTTATGTGAAAAGAAAAGATGGGAAAAAAAAAAGTGGAAGAACAGTTACCCATTTTTAACAACAGTTACACATTGTTATACTCCCCCAGGGAATTCAGTACATTCTGGAAATGCATGAAGAAGATCTTCAGAAAATAATATGCCATCAGTGACCAGACATATGCTATAGCCTTACTGGAAACATTAAAGATGTGTAATTAGTAACTGTCCAAAACCCACTTACTTTACTTGCAGAAGGTAGCTAGCATTCACACAAGTGGTCTCAGCTATGATACGTTAGCAAATATGATCAAGAATCTTATGGAACACATTTTCTACATATCTAAAATGACTCATTGTCTTCATTACTTACTGAGCACAGGCCTTGTCGGTCTTCTGATCACTGTAGGCCTCCTGGTAATTATGTCCTCTGTGGGACACAATGACATACCAATAAACAATAACAGCTTAAACTTTTTCAACTTATCAAAAGAGAGTATCTGCAATTTTAGAGAGTTACATTCAATAGATCTTTACATATCATAACAGAATTTAACAATGAAGGGGTATGTTTTTAAAGCCATTACTTTTTGTTTATTTTAAAGAAAATTTTAATTTTATGACAGAGGCACTGAAATCTAGCATTTCTCAATTCTGTATATCTTTGTATACTAGCCACTTCATATTCCAGTCAAGATTTATTATTGGGTCTAAATGCCATGGTAAAATAGGGATAGGAAATTTACCTACCTGTGTGATCAAGAGCATCAGCTAAATCAAAATCACGTTGACCTAAAAGGAAGGTGACAGAAGCAAAGAAACTAAGTCAGGTTTCTGTAACCTCCAGATCTGATGGCTCTGGACAAAGCCAGAACATCAGTAAGAGGCAAAAGAAAAATCCACACAAATAGGAGCAGGCACAGAGCAAGCTGCCATAGAATCATAGAATCATTAAGGTTGGAAAAGACCTCTAAGATCATTAAGTCCAATCATCAGTGCAACATCTCCATGATCACTAAACCATGTCCCGAAGTGCCATGTCTACACATTTTTTTAACTCCCCCAGGGATTTTTTAAACTCCACCACCCCTGCCTTGGGCATCCTTTTCCAATGCTTCACCACTCTTTCAGTATAGAATTTTTTCCTAATATCCAAACTAAACCTCCCATGGCACAATTTAAGCCCATTTCCTCTTGTCCTATCACTTGTTACTTGGTAGAAGAGACCAACACCCAGCTCACAACAGCCTTTCTTCAGGTAGCTGTAGAGAGTAATAAGGTCTCTCCTCAGCATCCTTCTTCCCCAGACTAAACAATCCCACTTCACTCAGTGTCTCCTTATAAGGCATGTTATCCAGACCCCTCAACAGCTTGACTGCCCTTCTCTGGAACTGCATCTTGATGTCTTTCTTAGCACTCAATGTTTTTCTTATACTGTGGTGCCCCAAACTGAACAGAGTGTTTGAAGTGTGGCCTCACCAGTGCTGAGTACAATGGGAAAATCACTTCTTTAGTCCTGTTGGGCACACTATTTTTGATACCAGACAGATGACTATTGGCATTCCTGGCCACCTGGGCACACTGCTTGCTCGTGTTCAGACAGCTGCCCATAAGCACTCCCAGATCCTTTTCTGCCAGGCAGTTTCCAGCCACTCTTCCCCAAGCCTGTAGCATTGCCTGGAGTTGTTGTGACCAAATTACAGGACCCGGCACTTGGCTTTATTAAACCTCATACAATTGACCTTGGTCCATTGATCCAACCTGTCCAGATCCCTCTGCAGAGCTTCCCTATTCCTGTTCCTTTTGGTGTCACCTGCAAACCTACTGAGGGTGCACTCGATTCCCTCATCCAGATCATTGATAAAGATATTATACAAGACTTGCCCCAAATCTGAGCCCCGGGGAACACCACCAGATCCACCAACTGGATTTAACTCAGCTGTTGCCCCTGAGCTGTGCAGTCCTGAATGACCATGCGAGATGGGTTCATTGAATTCCAAGAAGCTATTTGTTCAGTTAGCACAAAGCAAATCTGTTCTCTCTTGTTATCCATATTCAGGTACTGTACAAACACACCTTTGAAGAACACAGGTTGCCTGTTACAGGACATGAGGGCTGTTGCCAAGGGAGGGCTGCAAGTAGCATTCAGCATAGTACTTGCAAACCAGAATCATTAGGTGAGAATTTTTAATATCTTCATTATTTTTTTACTAGCCCAGCTTCAGAGAGCAGCTTTACTGGCAAGCCTGCCTTGTGATCATTTGTAACATGAATCAACTTATTTCTTTTTTAATTGTTCCCGTATCATGTGCCAGCAGTAAAAGATATCAAGATGTGTTTACCTAATTTAGTTTCCTCTGTACCTTAAAAAATATGAAAGGGGAGAAAAGAACCCTTCCTGTTCTGAGTTAGGTGACAATGATGTCATTAAATGTCGCAGCAGGGCAATTAGCACCCTGACCTTTGAAGTTAGCAGGTAAATAAAAGGGAAAAAGATTTAAAATGTATAAACTGAAGCATACAACTTTGAACTGAACAAACACAATTATTCAGGCGAGTTTTGCTTTTAACTCTCCACAATCTACCACTTTATTTGTAATACCCAGCCTTCATGAAACATCTCTTTTCAGAGTATGTATCCATTAGTTTTCACCCAGACTGAAATTTCACCATCCTTGTGTTTGCACACCAAATACATCAGTCTGTGCAAACCCACAAAAAAATCATGATGTGCCGTGGCTTCCCTAAGCAGAACTATTTTACTGTGCCCTGTTGAGTAAAGGTCTTGATCTGCATTTGTTTCTTATCCCATCTAAAAAGCTTAATACCTAACTCTTCAATGAAGTGCTTTTCTTGGGAAGTCTTGAACACTTCACACCAAGAAAGACATCATTGTTCAACTGGGGAAACTGAGGAACAGAGAAGAGCCATCAGAGGTTCTGCAGCATGAAAACATTTTGGGTTCAGCTCAGCCCTCTTTTCTTGACAGGTGCTGTCTGTCTTCATGGCATTCTTCGCTTTAATTACTGTTCCTGAATAATCGCTCTCGCCTGTGTCAAAGAGCTCCTGGAAAGATTAATTATCAGTGGTAGAACACTGTGTGATCCTCAAATAACAATCAGTACAGGAACATAAAGTAGAAATGTTTTGATTCCCGTGAGGATTTTCATGTAAAGTCTGTGAACTTAATTATAGCTGGTGTCTGATGGAAAAGATAAAACGAGGCTAGAATACAAAATAATGAATGGCTCCTAAAGCAAAATTGTCCCTATAACATTTTATGACAAGCCTGCATTTGAAAAGAAAAAGCAGATAGCAACATAAAGCTTTCCCTGTAATGTTTTTAGAGAAGTATTTTATCTCTTATCATTTGAACTGATATTGGAGTGTCACCTTGTCCCACCACATATCCTTCCTCTGTCTTTGGTGCTCAGACAACATTATTAACCTTTGGACTGGGTCCTTAGATAGATAATATTCCAAGGTCCTGACAGGCTGTGTTTTCTGGGGGTTTGTTTTGTTTTGTTTCATATGAATCAATTAAACACAGAAACACATAAAATTGACAAGTGGCTTCCTCAGAAGATATTCCCTGACGGAGCCCTGAGGGTACCACCAGCCCTTACTGGCCCTGAGCCCCTGTCCGTAGACTGTCACAGCCATTTTGCTGACCAACCATGGAACCAGATGGTCCTGATGCAGACCCCTACCCACAGGCTGACATCCTGGCATTGCCTCAACTTAGATGGTCAAATTATATTTTTCTGAAGCATTTCTTCAGTGCCATCAATACAAGCAGCTTAAATTTCACTGTGCTTTGGTTTTATCCTCTGGATTAATCTTCATTCTTGATTGGAATCCTGAGTGCTAAAGGAGGCTGTCTGATCTGTGCCTGCTCCAGGATACTGCCAGGAAGGCTCAAACCATTTCCTATCTGAGAGAGTCATCAGAAATAATTCTGTAACACCTAAGAGCTGTTGGACAAACTAGCTTTTTTGTTACACGTCGTGACATGTAGGAACTAATGGTACAGAAAGCAGCTACAAAGATCTTAATGTTGTGAAGAGAACATGACAAAACTGTCTTGTGAAGGAAGACTGTAAAACTTCCTGTGTAGTATTTCTTTGAAGTTAGGGAAAAAAAAATAGAAAGCCTAATCAAAAAAGATTCTGGAATTCAAAGATGATGATGCAGATCCTTCCAATTGCCTGAGAACCAAAGCAAAAGAGCAGACTGAAACAGTTACTAACATCTGCTCTTCTCCTGCACAAAACCAATGTTTCCCACTCCTGTTGTATGTCTGCTCTGTTATTGAAAAAATGGGAAAAGACAAGAGATGTTGTTTTCAGACAGCAAGGGAGACAAAGAATAAAACTACAGGAACTTCAAGGAGAGAAAAAAAACAAAAAAGGAACCTTCAAAAAGCCCTGCAGAAATTATTCAGATTGATTTCTTTTTCTTTTTTATGACGAACCAAGTAATAAAATAAACAGACATCAACACAGAATGATTCAAAGTCTACATTGAAATCTCTTTGGCTGTGTAAATATAAACCTTGACAGATGGGCAAATTGTATGTAGATGTCTGTGCAACATGGTAAATGATAATCCCAAAAAACCAAAAGATTGCTTGGACTTCCATCCTGACTTCCTCCGATAAGAACATCAAACAACCTCAAGGAGCCGAGTTTGTGGAGTAGAATTTTAAATGCTCATTACCAGTTCTCAGACAGCACCTAGGCATTTTAAGAATCTAATCTGGGAGGAGAACAGATGGATAAATAGCTGAACAGCCCAGATTTCTTCTATAAAATGGTGTGTCTAAAACCAGAAATGCATTGGAGACTCAGAGAATGCTTAGCTCAATAGGAACTGCAGTCACTTCAGAGAACTCTGAAGATAAGTGAAAATGGAAATAAATTAGTCAAGCTTCTTTACAGAACAAACAGACTGAAATAAATTTATTTTCCACATATAAAAATGTCTTCCTTTTTTGGACCAGCTTCCATAATAGAAACTGTTGGAAATAAAATGATGAAAATGAGAATGAAAGAAATTTTAGTGGGGAGAAAACAGCTTTATTCCTTTGGGGCTTTTAGTTGTTTGGGGGTTTTTTTTGTGTGTGTGGTTTTGATTTTTCTGTTTGTTTGTTTGTGTTGGGTTCTTTTTGTTTGCTTGGGTTTTTGTTTGTTGGTTTTTGATTTTCACCTGGATGAAGTTAAGAAGACATTTAGCTATACAGGAGATATTATCTCAGAGTTATCAGTGTTATTACTTCTTCGGGCTAGTATGTTATTTCTTGGCATCACTTTAGTCTTTCTTCTGGGAGTCTGTCTGTTTTTATGTAGAAATAAAATTACTGGAATGGTGGTTTTTATTGGGTGGTCTACAATGAATCATATCAGAGGATTTGAAAAAATGCTTATAAGCTCCTGCCCGACACCACAGAACAGTCCTTATCTGCAAATGAGAAAATACTAAGAAAGAAACCCTTCTAGGTGGATATAGAGTTTGTATTGTGAAAGGACCTGTTTTAATTATATTTATACTAGCTGCTTGAACTCAATGAACTATACTAACAGGAGTACTTTTGCCATCACTTCCAGCCTTATTTGGGTTGTAATTCCCTCATCTCCATCCCAACACATGTAGCTGTGCCAGTAAAAAATATGAAGTGTAGAGCTGGCCTACATAGCTAACAGCAGACTTCTCTGTAGCAGCAAAACAGGGCAGAGTAGACTCTGTAAAGTCAAGCATCAAAACACAGTGACTTAAATTTCAAAGTTACTACATTTATTTTCACAGGTATGATTCTTCTAGGTAGGACAGTTGCTTTCATTAATGCCCTTACATTTTATGAGCCTTTTTAATATCATATGTGGAATGCTGGTGCTATAAAACCCTTGTTAATCCATTTGCTCTACTGTGGAGACTGTTATGGTTGCTGTTTACCTCAGAGATACTGAGACAGCTTTTAACAAGTTCCCTTGAATATAAGAGATGTCCTGATGAAGCATCACAGAGGTGAGGTCACCTTACCCCACCAAGGCAGGCCCTGCAAAGCGGTGTCCTGAGACATGTGCACATTTAATGGTTGCAAACTTTTGCCTATATTAGTTTTATGAAAATGTGACCAAAATATTCAGTCACTAAAATAGAGAGAGCAGCACCTTTCACCTATGGTTCACTTTGTGACCTAAATGTTGAATAGATTCACGAACTTTTAGCTGTGTAGCTGATTGATTACAAGAGTCCCAGGTCCCACAGTTTTTAAAGAGGATTTATGAGAAACAAGGTGGATGTTACTTGTTTGTCATTATGACTGTAGTTTTCTGACAAAAGGCTATCATGGCATCACTCTGTGATTTTTAATCTCCACAAATAGGCCCAGTCTTGCACTGGTTCCATATGAATTCAGCTTGTGGCTATTAAAATGATGCATTTTAAACAAGACAGAATGTATATTGCTAAATGAGAGTCAGGTTATGCAACAAATGAAATGAACTTCTTAAGTATTTAATGTGTATTGAAAATGAAGTTAAGATCCATGAGAAAAATGTGTATATACATATTTGTGTGTATATATATATGTGTATATAAAAGTGTGTGGACATGTATCTTAAATGCCTACATGCACATGTGTGTTAGATAAATCCTTTGTCATTAATAATTAAATTAATGATCTCTGAGTACACTGCTAGCAGTCATATGATTGGGATGAGATAACTTGTGTTACAATTAAATTAGAAGCAACTAACTTAGAACTGTGAGCTAGATAGAAATAGAAAATAAGTTAATTTTACATTATTTAAAAGCAAGAACAAAAAATATTTCTTCAGCATAATTAAATAAGAATTGTTTTTTGAACACAATGAGCATAAAACATGAAGCTGGCAGAGACAGCGGAAGAAGCAGGTGACTCACAAATGAAAACACAAACTTTCTAAAAAGGAACAATATGTTACCAAAATCACTTATGGGACCTATTCTTTGTTCTTTTTAGCTGAACTGGTAAGTTATTCTTTGTATAGAAAAATTCTGATTATTATGCAATCATGAGACTTATTCCCCCTATAATGAGAAAATAGGATATAATCTCCCAGTCTGTGGTTCAGAATGTACCCATTTACTGGTCCAACTTTATTCAGGAAGTAATTATGTTTGTTTAAAGGATGTAAGAAAAGTTGTGGGAGAACATAAAGTTTTACACCCTGGAGTGGACACTTTGTATAAAATCCCAATGAGTGGGTACTATTTCTTTGATGTCATACCCTTATGATCCATATTTCCTGATGAGGTTTCTGTACCTTTTTTTTTTTTCCCCAGCGTGGCCCTTTCATTCTATAAACAACAATTGCCATTACAACCTCTTGATGTCGGGATGGAAAATTAGTATGGTTTAAAATCTGTAATTAAGATCTAAGTTCCAATCTATAGACCACATATGGACCTGATTATTGGCTTCATGTTTTTTGCTAGGCCACGTCTGTTTATAGTTTGAATTCAAGGGAAATGAAAAGGTCTCTCTCACTTATTCATACAAGAAGACATTTAAATAATTACCCACAAGTAAGATGCACTAATAATGGAAGAGTGGCAGTACTGCTTTAGGCCTGTGTAGTATGGTCACATCAAACATGAAAGAAAATCTGGTTCTATGGTGTTTGCTTTATTATGTACAAATAACAGCTGTTCAAAGGTAGCTGCCATTATTTATGATGTGATATGTCCTGCATACTTAAAATAAAACATATAATTTTCTATATTTTACTTCAGAGCTAGTGCAGAAGAAGCTGGTGTGTGCTGTAAAATTACAGGCAGAGCAAAAGGATTGGGACCTCTGATGTAGCAACACCCTATGTCTGTGCACCTTACTGAAACTCCGATGTTCAGCTTTGTCACGAAGAAGTGGAGCTTAGATCATGGCATAAGTTGTTCAGCCAAAGCTTCTCTCTCTCCCTGTGTGGTTGGTGAAGCTGTGAGCCCTTTTCAGCCATTTGGTCTGACATTATGGTCACATTACATGAGAAATGTACAAGTAGATAGGCTAGAACAAGAGACTAGCTATTTGAGCTTTCCTACTGAAACCCTATAGTATGGCACAAACAACAGCTGTGGTGGGCCACAGGGGTCTGAGTGACCACTCATTGCCTAAATACCAGCTGGCTAATCCACACTTTCCCCACCTGCTAGTTTAGAGGCAACAAAGGGAGCTGAAGATAATGTGTGAGGCCAGGGAGATGCCAGACTTTGTTATTTCTGTAACCCAATGAGTGTCTTTTAACATTTCTCTTCCCACCTTCATCCCAAGTACACTGGTAAAATGCATGCACAATACCTATAGCTCTTCAATATGGGTAGCATAAATCTCAGTAGTGCTTTCTGTAACTAAACATCGAGTCAAATTTGTTTCAGAAATTCTGTTGTATATCTAATTCTGTACCCTCTAAAGTCACAATAGCCCATCAGCATAATTATTTATATTGCTTCTAATGGGGTTAGTAATACTGCCAAGTTGAAGTGGATGATCAGGGTGTTTTGTACACATTTTTTTGCTTGTGTATTTAAGATGCAAGACAGCAAAGGAACACAGCCTGCATATTTTCTAGTTCATGTCATTAAGAACACATTTTCTGTAATAGTGCTGGAAGGAGTTGCTGGATGTCAGCAAGCAGGTCTGTTCAACAACCTTTGTTGCAGCATCTCAGGATGAGCACCTCTCATCTCATTTAGACTAAATGAGAAAAGCAATTAGGCTTCCTTTGCAGAGCTGAAGAAGCCTTTGCACGTGCTGCTGGAGTGCACAGAGAAGCCTCTCTGAATGACCCTGGGCAAAAGATGATGAAGCATCAGTTGGTATCTGAACTTCAAAAGCAGGACACTCAGAAGATGATCTGGTGGCTTAGCATTCAGAGGGAACATAAATAAAGAGTTTTGGCAAGCAGAATGCTCTGCAAATCTGGGTTGGATTTCTGAACAAAGAGACAGACTTCTTGTTACCATCATGCTCAGGAAACAAAACAGTCTGTACGATCATTGTGAATAAAATATCTAGCTTATATCTCAATTTCTGCTCCTTGCAGATGGTAACCTGCAAGGTAGAACTGCAGTTTTGATGCGACATAGATTGTGATTATTGCTGTCAATTCAGGACTGTTCTGGGTATGGAGTGTATACCCCTGGTTACTCCACCACTGAAGTTTAAGACTTGGGGTGTAAAATAAGACTATGCTTTAATTTATCTGTTAATATTAGTGTGGATGCTGAAAAGCTGCTAGCAGAGGGATTTTCTCAGGTTCTCACAATATTTGGTGAGAATCCTGCCTTTCTCACCAGTGTTATGAAAAACAGTAGAATGTTTTTTGTAAGCTAGACCAACACCTGGTGTTTTGCTAAGTTCTGTTTGTGGTACATTGGAAAAATATTTTGAAATGGGTGTTGTAGGACTTCAGACAATCACCCTAGGAGATGGGTGATCACTGACCAATTGCCCTATAGGGCTAGGGTATATAAAACAGGGTTATAAATTAATAAAGTGTCTTCTTCTTCTTCCTGTCCTGGCTCTCTCTTTACTGATTTTGTGTTGCTGTATCTCTCTGCTCCCGATATAAACAGTGACATGTTAGTGCCTACTCTGGACCTCGATTTCATTTAATCTGTCACATTTTTGCCCTTTGAAAATGTATAGCTGTGATTTAGCTATTTTAATCAAAAGTCCTCAGGAATTAAATGTATTGATGACAGGCAAAGCTTATACGGTGGAAGTGGGACTGTTGTATTTTCATAACCTATTGAAGCTCTTTCAATTGGGATGGCCTGTTTGCCTTCCTGACATATTGTACTACAGGTCAGATTTTAGATAGTATTTTCCCATAACATTTGCAGATATCTCCACCCCCTTCCCCCCTCCCTCCTCCAGTGGAAACAAAGGAAGACTCTGATCACAGAACCGTAGAATCACAGAATGATAGGGGCTTGAAGGGACCTCTGGAGAGCAGCTAGTCCAATCCCCCCCTGCTAAGACAGATTCACCTAGAGATCCGAATCTCTCTACTTCTAACCATGCGGCAAAATGACACAGAAAGGTGTATTTTTATTGATTTTTAATCTTGAAATAATTATGACATTTGTTTATTTCTTACCCTCAATGGGATGACAATTGCTGATGCAAGTGAGGGACAAATAAATACTGAAATCAGGTGGTTTGAGCACTGCTACCAGGCTTGCACTGTGGCAGCAATGTTTGAGAAGTGAACCCAAGAAGCTGAGCAACTACACTGGTTGTTAGGTCTTCCCAAGATCTGCTGTTGCAACAGCTCTGCTCCTGTTAGCATTTCAACCAGTTCAGGTATGTCTATTTATCAGGCTGCCATCAGACCCTTGGATGATAGCACTGATATGCCTACAGATAGCAGCTCTGGTATTGGGAGTAAAATAGTTTTGGAGCCCAGCAACAAGAGAATTCATGGTCTGATAGATCCCTGCTGATAGCATGAGTGATTCAGCACATATACAGGGACTTTACACAGAGTGTCAGTGAGGACTGGAACTTGACAGAGCAGTATAAGAAAAACAGAACTGTGTTTTTCATCTCTCCCATTCTGTCTTTTAACTTCAGAGAAAACGACATTTTTTTCATAAAACTAAGTCACATGGTGTCTCAAATCCAAACAGACCTGTAATTTTCTCCCCATAAAGTGCCTAGATGATTAACTGAGAATACAATTTATTTTGAGTCAACATCTTTGTAAGGCTTAGCTGTACAGTACTACATTGTTTACTGGCTAACAATAAATGCTGTTCCCTTTACCTGCATAGCATGCAATGCCTGATGGAGTAAACTGGCTGGACGGATGGGCCCAGAGAGTAGTGGCCAATGGTACTAAATACAACTGCCAGCAGGTCACAAGTGGCGTTCCTCAGGGCTCAGTGCTGGGGCCGTTTCTATTTAACATCTTTATTGATGATCTTGATGAGGACATAGAGTCTACCAATTTGCAGATGACACCAAGTTAGGCAGGTGTGTCGATCTGCGTGAGGATAGAGAGGCTCTCCAGAGAGACTGGGATAGACTGGATCGCTGGGCCACTGCTAATGGTGTGAGTTTCAACAAGGCAAGTGCCAGGTCCTGCACTTGGGCCGCAGCAACCCCATGCAACGCTACAGGCCTGGGGCAGTGTGGTTGGAGAGCTGTCTGACAGAGAGGGATCTGGGGGTTCTAATTGACAAGCAAATGAATATGAGCCAGCAGTGTGCCCAGCTGGCAAAGAAGGCCAACGGCATCCTGGCCTGGATTAGAAACAGTGTGACCAGCAGAAGTGGGGAAGTGATTGTCCCCCTGTACTCAGCACTGGTGAGGCCTCACCTCGAGCACTGTGTCCAGTTCTGGGCACCTCAGTAGAAGAGAGACATCAAGGTGCTGGAGCGGGTGCAGAGGAGGGCAATGAAGCTGGTCAAGGGACTGGAAAATAGATCATATGAGGACCATTTGAAGGAGCTGGGCCTGTTTAGTTTGAGGAAGAGGAGGCTGAGGGGAGACCTCATCACTCTCTACAACTACCTGAAAGGACATTGTAGAGAGGCTGGTGCTGGTCTCTTCTCTCAGGTAATTAGGGATAGAACCAGAGGGAACGGCCTCAAGCTGAAACAAGGTAGGCTTAGACTAGACATTAGGAAAACATTCTTCATGGAAAGGGAAGTGAAATATTGGAATGGGCTGCCCAGGGAGGTGGTTGAGTCACCATCCCTGGATGTGTTTAAACATCGTTTGGATGTGGTGTTGGGGGACATGGTCTAGGGGTGAACTTGTAGAGTAGGGCTAATGGTTGGACACGATGATCCCAAGGGTCTTTTCCAACCTGAGTGATTCTGTGATTAATGCATCTTAAACATCATCAACCTTTTCACTGTCTTTGTTACTGACTAAATACGTGATCTATCTGTTGACCTCAAAGACCATGGATATATAGATTACATCTGTATTCAGAGACCCTGAGGAGCATTTCTGAGCAGTCAGGTCTAAGTGAGAGTCTCAGCTGCTTTCCAGCTCCAAATAGGAAAGAGCCCTCAGATTGCACTTGTTCGCCACTGCAGGCACGCACACAGGTGTACAGCCCAAATGGGACTTGCAGTATATTTCAAACAGGTGTATGTTCTCAGTTACTGGGCGACTAGGACCTAAGTTGTGTCTTACCACACCTTCAGTGGGCAATGTAGACACAGCCAAAACTGAATTACCACAGGTCAGCTGAGCTGCAGTAATGAACATGGCATGTAAGCATAAACTTCAGTGGAGGAAGTTTCTATGAAGTTTCTTTCATTTGGGTTGGGTTAAAAGCCACTCAGAAAATTAGTTGTTGCACTTCAACTTATATGGGAGAACTTGTGTAACCTGCCTACATTTGGAAATAACAAAAGCCAGAGTGTAGGTGAAAGTATGGAAGATTGCATTGAACATCTAAGTTTCTGAACTGCCTCAGGTCTCACTTTCCTTGTGCAGTGTAATCCTTGGCTATGCCACACTTCTGTTGAGATGTGTCCATCAAGGTAGTCTAACCAACTAACTGAGGATAGTCAGACATAAAGGAAATGCCAGATTATAAGAGGAGTGATGTGGCCTGTCCTGACCATGGTAGCACAGTAATTTCTAGAAGCTATTACAGATGCTTACAGCTTAGATAAGAATTAAGGCTGCATATAAAAGACATAGACATTCCTATCATAAGGACTTAGCCCAGCTTTTCACCAGCATGGCCAAGCCTCTCTCATATCATGTCTTCATTAGGATTGAGAAGTGGTTCCTATAAATGTCCCCTGAAACATGGTAAATACTTTGATGATAAAATTCAGTTGCTGCTGCCATGGACTAAAACAAATTCATTTTGCTTTCCGAAGTGGATTAAATAGTTTCAACAGACACAGGACTGGGCCCAAAGCCCACAGCAGCTTTCAGCTGACTTCTTCCCCAAAGCAGGGCCTGAACTGGCTCTTAATTAGCAGAAGTATAAAGCAAGAATGGTTAGGCTGACTATCCTTGTAATTAAAGTGAATGACTTGCCCATGCTCAGACTGTTTGAAAACAAATACTTGACATAAGAGAGTCCTCCAGAACAAGAAAGTCTACGTGCCACTGATGAGACACTGTGTGACTCATCACTGTTCACAACATCCTCCAGGACAGGCCACCACAGTCCTACTGCTCTGCTGCTTCTGTGCCATGTTACTTGCTGATGACCTCTACATAATTCCTCTTTTCTTAAAATGGAACTATGGCGCTCATTTAAGGCAAGGTTTTTTTCACCGCCCATCACTGCAAGACCTCCTAGGGACTCCATTTAAATTAGGGGTGGTGAGATGATGAGCAGTAGCAGCTATTTTGGAACTAGTTGTTAATGATTACTTTCTTCCTACAGTCAAACACTGTGTTACAAGTTTTTGAAGTAACGCTTGTATGAAGAAAAAAAAGAAAAAAAAATGTTACAAGTGCATTACATGGAAGATGCACACAAGGATGATCCTATTTGCCTTCATATAAAAAAAAAAAAATTTACAGAATATTTTGCTAACAGAAAATTATGTTTGAATATAGAAAAACAAATCAATGTAAAAGGACTACATTTTCCCAGCTGCTATTATTTCACCTCAAATATGTACAAAATTCATTTGATTTTTCATTAATCCTTCGTGAAAAAAATAGTGTGTGCTTGTGTGTGTATTTTATGAATTCAGGCATATGTTGTCTAAGGTTAATAAATTAATAATTTATAATTATTAAAGCATGAGAACCAATATGAAAGCATGAGCATTTTTAAACTGAATCAGAATTTGGTTTTGCAATATAACTGTTTCAAAATATTAATAACCAAGAAGAGCTCTAAAACCATTAAGTTAGAACTTTTAAGTTCCCCTGGAAACTCTCATTTTACAGCTTCCATTTAGGAAGTCTATACTCAAATCCAAGCTTGTGAATAGTTTTAGAGGAGCAACACTAAAGAGAAAATATGAAATTCTAACAAGCAATTCTAAACTCCAATTATCAAACTGTTATAAGCAATCATTATATAGATATGTATCTCTTCAGAAACTGCAGAAGTAGCAACAAAAATAACATCAGCAAGCATTTCTAAATAAACAAGCATCTTTTTTTTAGATATTTAGGCTTAAGTTTTTGGGGTTTTGGGTTTTTTTTTTTTCATTTTTAATAATCACGCCCTAGAAATAAGACAAGGCAAAGGTCACATACCTTTCACATGGACTAGAAGAAAGCCAAGGCACAAAAGAAGAATACATCTGAATTTTTCCATGGTCTTCTAGGCAGTGCCTTGGTTGCACTGGTTCTTTTTTTCCAAGTGATGATGGTAGATGTTGCAACCACAGTGCCAAAGTTTGAGGGAGAAGCTTGGAATCAGCACCTCTGTCCAAAGACTTCTCTCACCATCACACTTGATCACTGTGGAAGAGAGAGAAGTCCCTAAAAACCTCTCCTAATACAAGTAACAAAAGCAACCAGTCCTGCTACGGACAAGCTGTGAGCAGCACCCTAGGTGCCACCCATCCTCTAAGAAATCTATTTATCTCCCAGGCTGGGTGCATGGAGGCCCAAGAAATCAGCAGCAGCACCCAATGAGGAGGGAGCCAGCAACCTCTAAACCCACCTCCTTCCCAGAGGGAAAGCAAACCTGTTTGACATCCTCTCCTTCTAAATAGGGTGTGGTGCTGGGGGAGCTTGGGGGAGGAGACTGGCCTTCTCTGAGGCATACTTGAGAAAAAATCCTCTCAGATATACTCCGTCCTTAAAGTGCTGCTTCCCTGCTCAGTTTTCTGCTGAGCAATAACTGCTGATAAAGGTAATCCTGCCAGAGCCCTAGCCATTAACTCAAGCCACCTCGTTAGGGAAGTGGAGGCCAAGAATCCATTTTGCAGAGACTTGGGATAGTCTACAGAGGGATCACAAACCCCCTTCATTTTTCTAACTCAGTATGTGATGTCAGACTATTGAATTGGAGCATGCACAGCTTCCCAGCAGATCATCTTCACAAGGTAAATGGTGTCTGCCATGATTTTTTCCCTTGATCTAGATATATTTTTAAATATAAATATCCGTGCACACCCTACACGGAGAGAGAACTCAGATTGTGATGAGAATAAGAACACAAAACTTGTGAAAATGAGCAAAATTTGCACATCCATCCACCCATGAAGATACTTTAAAATCACTTTTCAAGGCAGTTTTTCCATAGCCCCTCTCTAGCAAACACATATGTCAGTGCACTTGTCTCTTGCACTTGTCACATTGGCACCCAGTGCCAGCAAGGAGGCAGGTGTGCATCCTCCCTTTCTCTGCAGGGTAAGCTGCAGGCATTTTTGTCAGCACTGTTTTGACTAGGGCAGCAAATACATTTAGGACTCTGCTACTATGAGTGGCCAATTTGTACGCTGGTGGTGTTGCTGGATGATTCAGTCTGATGCGGGGCACAGGCTGGCCCCAGTTGTGTTTCTCTTGAGTTACCTGGAACATACAGTATAGTGTGTGCACTGAACTCATGCATTTATGCTAATTAGGGAAAAAACCAAAAACGATGCAACAATCTAACTCGACTGATAGAACCCAGTGATACTGGATCTTCAAGAAGACTGATGTTCAAGTAGGTCAGACCCTGAACGCTCCCCCAAATTTCAACAAGCAGAATGGTTTATAAAGACCTGGCTTCTTGTTATCACACAGCTTAACTATTTTTAAGCTAGCAATAGAAGATCTAGAAATGAATTTATGTATCATCATTCTCCTTGTCAGGGCCAATTGCTCAATCTCAGAGGAGTTAAGGACATTTAAGCTTAAGAGGTGACTGTCAGTGAGTTAAAACAAGAATTATACCATGACATGAGCAATCCCACAAGTCCACTTTTTGGGTTTTTTTCCAGAATAACAAAAGCAGGCACACATGTGCTAATCTTCGTATCAGTAATGAATTTGGCTGCAGGGAACAGGAAAGTTAGCAAGGCAATTTACCAGTCCCAGGCAAGTCCAAGCAGCTCACAAACGTTCAGCAGCTTGCCTAAAAAACTGTTGTTCTGGTAACTGAAGTCTTCCCAAAATGGGTTATTTTTCCTGTCTGATGATACTAGTTCATTAGGATATTGAACATTCTCAAGTTAAATTCGAAGAAGATGCATCCCTTGTCTAGTTTGTCTGTGGCCAGCTACTAGCTAAATAAAAACAAGATGAAGGCAGGAAGAGTGGACCTAGAACTGGAGTTAAGATTTCTTGAATACTTATCCCACTCCTATTCTTGGGAGTATTGCAGGAACTTAAGAAGTTCCCTCTGTCAAAGATGCGCAACTGTTTGCCCAAGATATCAAGTAAACAATACTATATATTAAAAACAAACATAAGGCCTTACACCTGACCATAGATTGCAGTTTTATCATTTTGAGAAATAACTGACCAGCCTTTTTGTATTTAAAAGGAAAACAAAGTTCTTTCTAATATTCATCTGACAAGGTGGATGACTTGCCTAATTTTTTTTCATTTGTTCTTTCAAGAAAAAACCCACATATTTAAGAAATAGCAAATGGGTGGAGAAATTGAGCCAATGTGTCTGTCTATTCTCTACACCATACACCTTTAGCCCATCAGGCCTCTTTTATATGAGAGAAGCTAAAAGAGAAGAGGAACTCACAACTCAACACAGTTGCAGCCCCATCCTTCCTGTGGGCAGAGGTGAGACTTTGCTCTGTTTGCCATGGGTGACCTGCAGTATGAGTCTACTGGAGATGAAAGAACCAAATTGAACACTAGAACTACTGGGGAAAGCCACTAATATCCTACAGTATTTATCTTTTGTCATTAAAAAAAAAAAAAGGAACTATTTTAATTAAAATATTGAAACATCTGACAATAGTAATTTAAGTATAAGCCAAATACAAGTGAATCAGTGATATAATGTCTTGACAATGGAAGAACACAATTACTGCAGCTAAAACTCAAATGGTTTTTCACAAGCAGATGGAGGAACATGCATTGTAGTATTTTATTCTTGTGGTTCTTGAAGTACTCCAAATGCAGGGGTTTGGAAAAAACTGTACCTTTGCTCCATTCAAGTCTTTTTCCTATTCTTAATCATGTCTTCACTTTCTTTCAAATGTGTCTTTTTTATATGTGTTACAGAAAAGAGCAAAAAGAAAATAATATTCTTCAGTTTATGAAAAGGTTAGGGGTTGTTTCATAATCTTGTCAAGTGAAAAACATACAAAGAATTAGATACTGCCCTAAAATAACTAGCAAGAAAAACACCAAAATGCACAACTGGGAAAGTAATTCAGCCCAAGGTACACTGAAAGCTGAGTGAACTAAAAAGTTTTCCTTCGCATTCATAATTTGGCACAGATACTGAAATGAGCATGAATAGGAGATACACTAAAAAGGTGCCAAATTTTATGCTTAAGAATCACCTGCTTTCATTTCCATAGCCCAATGAATTTGTTTGGATAAGAATTTGAAATGAACATCACATTTGAAAAGCATCAAAACATTGTTCAAGCAATCCTTTCACTGATGGGATGAATTAAACTGCCACCTCAGCTCCCTTGAAGGAGCTCAAGTGACATGATATTCTACAAGAAGATCCTGCTTTGCTTTTTTTCCTCCTGGTACTGAAGGTAACTCCTCCTTCTCAAAGGTAGTCTGGACTAAAAACAGAAGAGAACTGAAGAGGACTGAAGAGGGTGTGCCACAGGACCAGGACAGAACTCTTTCCTGACATGCATTTGAACTCAGCTTAATAGTGCAGGCACCTCACCAGGAGTGAACTTGCAGTTTGGGCTCAGAAAGGATAGTAATTTTAGTTCCCCCTGTGCAGTCTGATTAAAACCTGTATAGAAACTAGAACATTCATTCCCAAATTGGGATTTGAATGTCACTGACAACCCATAAGGCCACGATGGGCAGCAGCTGATCTGTGGGAGATAACTATAAAAATACTTGAGTATGGCAAAGAATAATTGCCAATAATGTTTTTTGACCCGATGATTTTGGGTAGTTATGCAATGCAAGAGCAGTTGAGCTAGGAAGGAACAAGATCAGAGTCTCAATGGGTAGTGAGGCAATTAATACCTGGATAACTGAAAAATAAGTGAACTGCTGTATTTTTTCCACAGATAAATAACAGAAACCCATAAATTAGCAGTTTCTTGCTCACCATAGGAGAACAGACTGAAATTTCAAGTCTTCTCTTTTACCTCTTCTTCCTGGGTGTCAGCAGCCAGTCTTTAACTACTCCAGCCCATGAAGGCATAAATGGAGAAAGCTGAAGGAGATGAGAGCTGCTGATATTAGCATTACAACAGCAATTGCTTCCAAACATCATCTTTAGCTTTGCCTGTTTTGTGGAGCATAGCTGTGCCCAAATTTCATGCCTGTTTAGACTGAAAAATCAGTAAAATTGGTACTATTTAGTCATTTGGCAACCCTTGCTTTGGTCCTCTCACATCAGAAGGTGAGACAATGACACATGCCTCTGCACAAGTCTCTACTCCTAAAGGCTGCAATGACAGCTGGATGAGGAACAGTCAAGGCAAACACCATGAAGTTGGCCCACACTAAGCCTTCAATTGCTGTGCATATTTTCAGTAGATTCGGTGTCAATGAAATCCAGGTGTTCATCAAAAGCCATGTCTGTCCTTCACACAGATAGAGGTCTTCTCTTCACTTTACACTGGTAAGCACCCTGTGAAAGCAGCTCACAGTTTTGTTGCTACTGGACAACTTCCTTCTAAAATGATTAAAACGTCTGTAAGAAATAAACCTGAATTGCCGATGGAGAAGGAAGACAAAGTCCCTTTGAAGACTGTTTCTCTGGCAAAGCACCAAAACTTTGGTATTTCTGGAGCTACTAAGAAGGAAAATACATAAACTTTTTTTTTTTTCTTTTAATTTATTTTTAGAAAAAAATCACAATGTTGATAGGAGGTTTTAATAAGTAATTTTTAGGGTTGCAAAAGCTGAAGAAGGATTCCAGAGTCTGGTTATCTAAAAGCTAGTTTGAGCTTCCCCCACCATTCTATCCCTAACAAATGCTGGCTAATTTCTGTTTTCTCTTGGCATTGATATGAAATACCTGTTTATTCATGCAGGTAAGGGGTACATTTCATTTCTTTGTATTTACATAGATCAAATGTTTATGTAAAAAATATTTTTCCACCGTCAAACACAATTAAAGTTTTTAGCACTTTTATACTAAAAGCAGAAGTGGGGCAAAAAGAGGTTTACAAATTAATTCTGTAACAAAATACTAAAATCTGTGTAAAGCTTTGTTGCAAGCTAAGAAGCATGCACAAGAAATTCTTAAATGAATTATCCCTGGCATACATTCATATCTGAATGCACAGATATATTTACATGTTTAATATCCAAATTCATAATGACTTCTTAAGATGTTCCATAAAATGTCATCTTTCTGTAGAACTTTGCTGGGTGGCTGAAGCACATTAGTAAGACACATATTTTTAAAATTGCATGAAAATTGGAAACAATTAGAATGAAAGCCAACAGAACTGGTCAGACTATTCCTTCCAGACACAACTAATTGTTATTACAGACTTAGTCCTTCAGTTGTTATGAATTGCAGTTTTTCATGTTTCCACAGATCCTCGAAACCTACCTGTGGTTTTCAAGAGCCAAAGCAAAGCTCAGAAGTGCTTTCAGTTGAGGACGCAATCACAGGTCCTCACCCTGATGGCAGTCCTTCATGTGTCCAAAAGCATTCCTCACACATACACTATTTATACCATTCAGTGGACGTCTGTGGAGTGAAGCTGGGTTGTTCTGCTCAGTCTTGCCGTTACGTGTTTTTGAACTGTAGTACTCTTTCTGTCTTTTAAGCGCACAAGATAAGCCTTCTGAATTCAACATTTATTTTTCATTATACATTTTTGGTTATGGAAGCCTGAAGATGTTAATCCCCGCTCCTCGGTGCTTCGTCTATAACTGTTTATACAACTGCCAAACACCCACCACACCAGATGTACAAAATCCAGTTACAGTTCCAATTTGCAAATCAGGCTTTTCCACACCTGACCAGCTCAGTATTGGCTAAGCAGGAAGAGCTGAAAAGGGTTGAAGGGTCAGTGTGCACTAGTTTGGGCGTTCACAATCTGTACCAGACAGATGCAACAAAAAAAAGGCAAAAACAAAACTCTGAATTTTTGTCTCCTGGATGCTCGCGTATCTCTCCCTGGTGGCTGACCCAGGCAGCTACACAGATTGTATCAGCAGCACCCACATCCAGATCCATTATCCACACACACAGTGAGAGCCATTTGTACACCAAGTTGTTTGGCTGGTACGCTCGCTGCATACATTAAAAATGTATATTAAAAAAAAATGTTTGCACTGCCTGAAAGCAAGGGCGTAACCAAACACTAATTGCTTCTTGTTTTTGGAGAAGTAAGGAAAAGTTAAACATATTGAATGCGCTTGAGACACACCCACTTGTCGCACGAGGAAAGGGAAGAATGTAAAGGCACAACATACTTCTACACTCCTGTCATTAAGGCCATATACTGGTGTGCAACAATGCTTCACAGGGCTAACCATACAGAAGGACTCAGGTCTAAGTCCCATTCCCAGAGGTGTTTCAAACAAGGACTGTTTTCTCATGCAACTTCAGACTCTGCTGTTTACATTATGCTTTTTTTTGTTTCCTTTCTATTTATTTTTATTTCAGGCAGAATGCAGGCTCTCTATCCAGTTTCAGTGATCTGTTCTTCATCATGTATTCTTTAATTCAGTTCTCCAGCAGTGTGCGCTGAACTAAAAAGCGACAAAAAACTCAAGGTTAGTACACTGTCAGTAATACATAACTTAGGATGTACTCTATGTAACAGTATATGTGGACAATAGACTTTTTCAGTAGGCATTTGAAACTGTGGGATCAATTCAGGTAAGCAGAGGCTTGATTCTGTGAAGCCAGTGCCCTACAATCCTAAGGGATATTACATCCCACATTTCTCACTGAACCACATCCTACTAAATCCATGTAGCTATCTACACTTGCAGTGTAACTCAAAGCACAGTTTCAGACTTGCTCTTTTGCAGGTGCAAAAATGGAGTACAGTCTGTGTAACCGATTCAAAAAGTGGGTTATTGAAAGAAAACTCTAGCCGAGGTTATCTACATTTTCAGGAAGTCAAAAGTAAGTCTCCATAAAATTTTAAAAACACAAACCTGTTCTGCCATGCCATCTGACCTGGCTTAATGTAAGACTGCTACTAACTAGAAGCCCTGGAGGTACATCAACGCTGTATTACCAAAAGCTGAGCTAATGTCTGCTGACTCCTAGAATTTACATAAGGAGTAGCACAGTAAGAAACTGCTCAGTTTCTTAGCTCAAAACATGCTTCTGCTTGACTGCAAAATATAATAGAGGCATGAAATTTGGGATGTAACTTGATGTCAAGATGGAGGCAGGAGTAGGGATAGCATCCCAACTTTGACTTTATCAGTTAGAACAAAGTATGCATCATTTGATGCATTTCACATCTGCATTCTGATGAATCTTGGCCAAAATTTTAGTCTATCCTGACTCCCAACTCATATGTTAACTGCCTCTGGTAGAGGACTTTGAACAATACTGCTTGCTTCACCAATGCACAGCTGAACTGAGAATACCTGTCTATCTCCAGTCCTGACCTCAACAGCCAGTCACAAGAAAATATTTTCTTCTTGAGAGTTTTATATATTTAACAGCTTAAGGAAAAAATGCTTATAAAGGGTTTCATGACCCAGATGGGAATTTTTAACAAACTGATGAAATACCTAAGAGAAATAAGGTATTTTGTTTTTTGTTTGTTTGCTTTAATTATGAAAAAAAAAAAAAAGCAAAACAGAACTAGTTCTGCATGTTTTAGACTAAGTGCACTGAAGAATATATTGCAAATTTATACTGCTTTGAGATTTTAATATTCAGCATTTCAAGACACTCAACAGACTTCAGCATGAGGTTGTGCTGCTGCTTCCTTTGTTGACCAGTCACACAGGCCAGAAGGCCAAGTTTTCACCTCTACTGCTTCCTCCAGATCTCTCTATGGCTCTTCTATAGTCAATTACCTGTTCCATCACCCGTAGACAACCGTACTTGAAAGGGTGAGGTTGTTACGGGTTTTATTGTTTAAAAGAGATCCTTCCACAGCTGTCAGCATTGTAGGAAGATGTATTATTTGATGATTCTTCCGTACAAAAATCATTCTCCGTTCACAGAGAATGCTTTAGTTACAACAATATGCTAGTAAGTTCAGTCCTCCTTGCCTCCAGTGTAGTTTCATCTCTGCTCAAACACTATTAACATTTTTTAGTATACATTCTGGCAGATCTATTAGATTCCAATCAGACACAACATACATTAATATATGTCAGCTAATTGCAGTTATGTATCACACTAAAGGAGCAAACGTATGTTTTTTAAATTGTCTTTAATACTTTTACAGAGAAAATTAGATTCTTTACTTTCTCTAAGCTCCTGTATTTCAAGGACTCCTCAAGGTAATAAACCAATCTGTTCAAAGAATAAAAAACTGGAGAAGAGTGGAGGTATTATCAGAACTGAAATCTTGATTCAGTTCTAAGTTAGTTGTCATGGTAGTCACAAACATTTTTTTTTAAATAAACCAACATCATTTTCTCCGCTATGTTACATGTCAATAAAGTGCATTTAATAAGTTCCCCACCAAAAAGCTGATCTTCCATCTAGATTCTTCTCTTACCAGGTGGCTCAGACTGCGCTCCCCGATGGCTTTCCATATTCACATTCTCTTCATCTGCTGGGAAACAAACAGATGTTTAGCATCCAAATTGTCTGATCTTGGAGGTTGTTGATTAATAGAGATCATTTGAAAGAATAAAACAGCACTAAAGAAACTGGGCTACTGACAGTAGCTGAGTTGCCCTTGTGTTGCCTGCCTGTTATTTTTAACATGCATGGTACATGTTACCCAGTTTCCAAACTTCCCAAACTACAATACGGCAGTGCCTGGCTGGATGGCTGCTCTACCATCGCCCTTCACCAACCAGTCAGAAAGACTAGAAAGGAATAAAACAAAGCTTCTGCCCCACCCATCACCCACAGTACTCCCAAAGGTCTCTGATCCAAGTTATGTCTTATTTAGGTCGAAAGGAAGCAGAGAGCAAGCCATAGATGACTGCAGAACAAAGAATCATCTAGGGAGGAACATCTGGGTAGTTGTCAGAAAACTAATATGTAGGCAAGCATCTTGTAAAGACATGGAGAAATGATTTACAAAATTAGAAATGACAAAGTATTTTTCAGCATGCATATGGTCTCTAATCCTCAACCTCCACTCAGTTTTCCTTAAAGAAATGTTTTCTTGCAGTCTTTCCTGCTTACTCTTTAGCAGTAAGTGCTTTTATTTTAAGAAATGCAAAACCTTAAGTCTGTCTGCTTCTGAAAGTCTAAAATTTGGGCAAAGCATTCTTCAGACACCCTATTTTAGATGACTATCAAGAGAGGTTACTCCCTGTGAACACAAATTCACTGTGCTATTAAAACAACTTCATGCATAAGACCCGTTTCTAGCCCCAGTATAAATACAAAACCACATCTCTTTAGACAGTAAGAAACAAAACAAATTTAGAATTCTTACCGCTTTGTTTGAAACAGAGTTTCTTCTTCTGGTAAGCAATGAAACTAGATACTGCTCCAACTACAGTAGCAAACACAGCACTTACAATTCCAGCTATTGCTCCCTGAGAACCTGGGGAAAAAAAAAAAGAAAAAAAAAAAGTTTTTATGCATTTCTCAGAAATGAAAGTAATGTTGAATTTGCATTGTCTCCAAGTACACCCTGTGAATATTTCTAAAAAACAATTAATTGAGATTATTACATAAAACTGTAGTAATCAATTCTTTCTTTGTAAATAATGAAAAGCGAATCCTCTAATTTTATAACCATTAATTTCTTAGCACTGCCTATTGTCAAGCAACTTAAACATGCACATGCCTGTTGTAAGTTCCACTAATTAAAAAAGATACTTTTTTATGGCCAAATCTAAGTCATACATGTGCAATCCCCACACCAGCATCTCTGAGACCTTAAGACTTTTGAATCATTTGCAACATAGGAGATTTTAAAGAAATACAAAAGCAGAGTCTGAAAGTAAGAATTGTAGATTCCTCAAAAGTTTTTAAGTGGAAACGCACTACCAGCAGTGGATATTCTAGCAGAATATTAGCAATACAGAAAAAAAAACAGAAAGCAAGCTTCAGACATGCAGACACCATCATAAACATAAATGTATGCATTTACCCTCAGACTCTTCCACATTGTTCGGATTTGAGCCTTTTCGTTCTGTAAAAATGAACAAAAGGTTTATATTTTGCATGTCTAAAGAACAATCATATAATAATTGACCACCTTTTTGCCAAAGAATCATGCAAAATTACAAGCCATCCGTTATATCCGTACAGAGCTAACTCTATGTAGCTCGTACCACTGAAGGAGGAACCTGTGCAGGTGAAAACACCACAGAAGTCTCAACAGGTGCTTCTTGCCCCTGACAGTTTTTAAGTTACTGCCCCAAAGGAACCTTGGAAGGTGAAAGCTTCCTAAGAAATTAACAGCAGTAATCTCTGTCCAGAACAGCTTTCTGAAGAAGTTGCTAACCAGCGGCACGTCTCAACATCACATCAAGATACTTAAGCTAACTCTGGTCTGGAAATCATAAAGTTGCAGTAACACACAGAGGGACTAACCCCATCCTAATGGTGACCATTACTGCAGCTTGATCCCAATGACCATCTCTGTACTGAGCTGCACTGTAACTATTAGACATGGCACATTACTCAAAAAGAGTTTAGTAAACTATGAAATGGTTTTTATACTGCTCAGCATAGATCTACCCTACATCGTTTGGAAGTCTAAGGATCAATTAGTCATGTGGGACAGATGAAATCTTTGAGAACACAAGGCAGACCTTCTTCTTGCCCACCCCTGGGCTTCCTAACCACAAGAAATTAACTGATAGTACTTCACAGAAGATCTGAAAATAATACATGAATGTCTTTCAGAACTATATTCATGGTGAATTTGGAAATACGTACCGCATTCACATCTCAGTGAATCTTTCTTAGCACAACAGTAAAAATCATAAAAGGTTTTGCCTCTAGATCAGTTTTACCTCTTAAATTTCTGGGTTTTTTTGGCAGAGACAGAACACATTGATTTTAAACTAGAAGGCATACTCTTAAATTCCAGATACCAGTACTGAAGGTGTTACAAATCCGACCAGATAAACCAGCTTGTGAGCAAGCTTTTATCAAAAGCTTGGGTAGCCATAGGGTAAATATGAAGCACAACCTACTATCTTACCATTGCTGCCACTACCATCCCCTCCTCCTTTTGGTAACTTGCCATTTGATAGATCTGAATCATCAAAGTTGCCTATAAAAATAAAAATAATATTATCTTAGATCTTTTAAGTTCAGTGAAAAGACACTTCAAGGCACATAAAGAAGTTTTCTCTAGATCATTCAGATGAGTTCACGGTGGTTTTAGGCTCAGCACCACAGTCACAAAATGTTCACGTTTCAAAAGCCCTCCCAATCTCAAGTCTCTTCAGCTTGGCACTATACAGTTTGATAGCAGCAAAGCTGCCTCTGGAATTCCTGAACAACTGAGAGAAGTCAGTGCCCAAGAGCAGGTAGTACTACACAAGTCATAGGCTAAGCAAGCAAGAAGCCCTATAAGCTAACTAACTGGAACAGTCTCACTATCCTGTTAAAACAGAGGAAGGACATGGACAGGAAAGGACCATTTATTTTCAAGTCTGCAGCTGTGAATTCAGAGCTGAGTTTCTAAGTCACAATCAGTCTTTTGAACCTGTACAACACAGCAGCTAGAGGAAAAAAAAAAAAAAAAAGCATTCAACACACCACAGTCCAGTGTCTGAAGTATTTGCATGACGATGGGAAACTCCGAATGTAATTCCCTTCTCTGATTTATTGCAGGACATTGAACCAGTCCCTCTCCATTTCCACTGGACCCTACCTCAGGGGGCCTGAGTTCTCCTTTCCTCTACTGCCTAATGAATCTTTATTTTCAAGGAAAGAAAATCTGTTTCAAGGAGGAAAACTAAAAGCATTGCATCAGAGAATGTTTTAGTTGGGTAGCAAAAGCACTGTACTGAATCATGCAAGACCTGAATTCAAGTATCTGCTGCAATCAGGCAGAAGAAGGAACAAGAAGCAGGGCTTGCATTCCAGGTAAGGACTCTTTACCACCATGTTTGTGGATAACGGCATCATCATATCTGTGTCCATTTGAATCTGTTTTGTTCCGAATTAGGCAAAGACAGGGAAGACCTCTAAAGCACAACAGGCATAGAAGGGCATGTCTTTTAAGCCCACCTTTCAAACACAAAAGAATTGTATTTCTTAATTGGGCCTTTAAAAAAAAAAAAAAAGAAACTGAAAAAGTAACCCTTTAACTCTGAGCTTTACCTTTAATTTAGATGCTTTGAGAATACAGATCACAGGTAGTTTCTACTTACTTTTTAGTGCAACTAGCAGGCATGCAGTTCGTAAAGATGAAAGGACTCAATCCAATATACAGCTGCTCCACCATATGCAGCCAAAATCAGCATTGCCCCAAGCACAGACACTCTGTCCCATCTTTCCTCCTCCCCACGCTATTCCACTTTTAAACGAAAGTGACTCAACAAGTTTGTTATGGAATTTCAAGATTGCTGCAAATACTACTTGAAAGGCAATTTTCCCTCAGTCTTTTTCAGCATTTATCCAGTGCAATGTCTGACATACACTGCAGCTGATAAACAAAGGAGTAATTATTGGCTTTACTACTACAGTTAAACTTCTGTCACAATTCAGAAGTTTGTGCTAGAAGCCTTACCAGTGTCTTTAGGATGTGCAGGTGGACCTTGCCGGGGGTTATCTATATATAAAATAGAGATTTAGAAAAAACAAACAAAAAGAAAAGGTTACAATATCAAAAGTGGACTACAACACAGTAACTTTGAAAGGGACTAGGGAAGACTAACAAATAGTTCTACACTGTTCAGAAGTTCTTGTTAGGTCAGTCTTACCAGGGCCTCTAGGATTTGCAGATGGATCTGGCTTGGGGTCCTCTGTAGACAAACAGAGTGAAAGTCAGCAAAGGTACTCGTGTACTGCTGCAGAGCATACAGTGACCCTCAAAGACTATCCAAGCTAAAAAATGGTATCAAATCTTGTCCATATCATTTTCCTGTACTTTAATTAGCTAATGCTCTATTTGATTATTTTAGGTTAAGTGCTGTACTTCAATACAATTAACAGTGCTTCTACTTATATTAGCCTGTATGTTGTACACTTGCTGTAAGTGAACATAAACAGAAGAACTCACTGTTATGCAGCACTTTACTTTGTGCATTTTATTTCAATCATAGAACTTTTAAAGTTTTTTACCAGGTACAGATAACTTGGTAACTCGGTTGGTTCCTCTTTTAAAACTACCAGATTTTATCCAATAATAAAAGTTGGTACCTCACTTAAACAAAACAAAACCAAACCAACCAAACAAAAACAAGAGAAAGATGCAAGGTATATACAACAGAACTATAAATACACTCCCCACAATGACACATCATTTAGCTTGCCACCAAATAGGAGACGAGATCTTAGCAGTTATCTCTGTATTGTTTGGTCAGTGTCTTTGTTGCCCACACCAAGCTAACATACCAGCAGTGCTTTTCTAAAACTGTGATTTCACCAACAGCTTAACCAATCCAGCAGCCCATTTCCCCTGTACGCCACTTCTTCTTGACATTGCATAGCCTTGCTTCCTCCCAGATCTAGCACAAGTCAGAGCAGGTCTCCTTAGGCTCTCTGCATATTCAGAATAAAGAGGCAGACCCCTCCAGAGCACAGTTCTAGGACCCCAGCTTAGGCTTGCAATCTTATAAAGCATCCTCTCTCTTCAATTACCTGAACCATCTGATTAATTCAGTCAATTGTTTCTCAGTTAGCCAACTCTTGTTTTCAAAAATGTCAGCAGCTGGAAACAGACTGCTTTAAGAGAGACAAAATTCCAAAGGGCTATATCAAACAGAGCAGCAAACAGTGCTACTGTTCTACAACCATATGCCCTACATTGGGAAAGCTGCCTGCACTGCAACAGGTGTAGTGATGGTACTCAGAAAGCAACTGTGCATTATTATCTGCCTAACTGGATGCATCTTTTACCGGCTGAGTGAAAACAATATTGCAACTTCTGCTGCTGTCCACACTGCAGAGCTGAAGCACATTAGGAGGAGTAACTCATATTATTGCAAAAAGATTGATGTTTCCTTGTGCTAAGAGGATTACTTCCTGGAAAGGGATTATTTCAGATTTAAAAACTACTTCCATTAAGTAATAGTTTATGGAATTAGTGCCATCTAGTGAAGACACAGCAATGAAACAAGTACGGCTTGGGTAAGAAATGACTGAAATACAAACAGGTTTTGTGATTCAGACCTTTAAAAATGAAGGTAAATAAACATAAGTAGACTGCAATTGTTTTTATCTGCAGTCTGTTACCTTAATCAACTCAGTGCCCTTACTACACTTAGATAATAAAGGATGGATAGACCTTGCACCAAGTGCTACTGAGCAGTATCCAGGAAAATATGATACTCACCAGGTTGAAGAGCATCTTCTAAGTTGAAACCTATAAAGAAAGGATGGAAATTTTAAATGTAATATCAAAATGGAAATACTTCTAGACTATTTTTACAGAAAATGCACCTGACAATGTTTTCACTAAGAATACAACGGCATGCTAATTCAACACCAGCCCATGGAAGACCACCACAGAGTTACCAGGCATTATCTGAGAAACTACATGCTGCTTTTGGTGATCATAGTGCATGGCAAGGGCCAGCTCAAGGTGAGCAAGCTCAAAACATGCAGACCGAAAGCCAACAGGAAAGATTCTCACAGGGTCTTTAAGCTTTTGATATTGAAATGTAAATTTGTGAAAGCACTAGCAGAAGATACCAAAATTTAGAAATCCTCTTGCTACTAGGGAACTGCTTTCTTTTGTAGAAATATCCAACTCTGTCTGCCACTAAATTGAAAATTCAGGCTCTCAAACAAGCCAAGTAGATCTCACCAGAATCTGATGGTGGCGTCCTCGGAGGTGGAAGAGGCTTCTTTGTAGTGTCTGTCAAGGAAGATTAGGAAAAAAAAAAAAGTAAATACTATTTAATACACTGTTCAGAAGATAGATGAAGGGCCTATGTAAGCCTGTGTCTAGACAATGAAAAGCACAAGATCAAGTCTATACATCAAGACATTTTCCCCTTAAGAGGGATCTCTGGGTTTTCCCAAGGACAAATTTCAGTTCTATGTGGTCAACATTTTGACATACCCAAAGCTGAATCCTTCCACTGAGGTTTAAACGAATATGTGGGGAAGGTGTCATGCTTGGCCATGCAGTGATACTTGGAAACAAATAAGTCAAAACAGCAGCTACTATTTTCCCACCTACTTCCCAAAATTTGCAAAAGTGTAGTAATTACCAAATGCATCTTCTAAGTTGAAATCGTCAAAATTGCCTGTAGAAGAAAAAAAGCAACAGTAAGAAAATGCTTTTCTTACTCAAAACCAACACTTATTAGCCATAAACATGTCTTTGATCTATCTAGAAGTATGTTTTCTGCTTTCTGCATCAGATGAGAATATTTTGAGTCAGGGCTGAAGACAGATGTTCTTCTCTATTTCTCCAAACCACTACCCACACACCTCTTCAGAAAAAAAAAGGAACAGCAATACAAATTGTCTCTATAGAAAGGATCCAGAATATATACTTCTACAGTCAATGTAATGCACTTAATCCTTTATTCTCGCCATGGCTGTTGCATACTTTCTTAGTGCCATTCATCTTCTTTCCACTGAACCACAAAATGAACAGGGGCACAGCCCCAATTCACAAGATTCAAGTGTGAAGAAGAGCCATGGACCACAAAGGCTGGTATGAAAGTTATATGAGTGGGTAATGGATTTAATACCTTGCCAGTAAAAATTAATTTTGATGGGTTTAAAAGCCTTATATTTGCTCCAGTGTGGGGTCCCTGCCATGGGAGACAGTCCTCCATGAATTTCTCTAACGTGAGTCTTTCCCATGGGGCTGCAGTTTTTCACAGACTGCTCAAGTGTGGGTCCCTTCCACACAGTGTGGTCCTTCAGAGTTGTACTGCTCCAGTGCAGGCTTCCCACTGGGTCACAGCCTCCTTCAGGTGCATGCACTTGCTCCAATACGGGGTTCTCCATGGGCTGCAGGCGGGCATCTGCTCCACCATGAACCTCCATGGGCTGCAGGGGCTCAGCCTGCCATCTCACCAAAGGCTGCAGGGGAATCTCTGCTCTGGCACACCTCCCCCACTCCTTCTTCACTGACCTTGGTGCCTGTATAGATGCTTCTCTCACATCTCCCTCCCCTCTCTGCTGCAGTTTTTCCAGAACTTTTTTTTTTCCCCTTTGGAATACTTTATCACAGAGGAGTTACCACCATCAGTGATTAGTTCAGCCTTGGCCAGACATGGGTCCAATTCGGAGCCAGAGGAGCTTCCAGCAGCTTCTCAGAGGAGCCACCCCTGTAGCCCCTCCCTTGCCACCAAAACTGCCACACAAAGCCAACACACCACTCCAGACAGATTAAGTTTCATTTTCAGCCCTTAGGAAAAAGCAACATTTTCTCTTGCTGCATCAGGTCAGTTACTAGAGCTAATGCTGCTTACCCAGCCAACTGCAAACACACTAACTCAATATACTCATGATGCAAACTCATTTCACAGCATGTGTGATCTCAGCAGCAGAGGCTTGTAAGATAAATGGACAGCTAAAACAACTGCTTGGGATATTTCTGATAGTTCAGCATTCCTACTTTCACCGAAGCATGGCAAAAGAAAATGGCACAAAAATAGCTACCAGCTGTTGAAGAAAAAGTCATCCAAATATACCACTCCAGCCCTAAAGAACTTGATACTGGATATCAATCCAGCCAGAAGAAAACTTAATTCCAGCCAGAGCTACCTTACTTCAGAAGATAAATGCATAAGCATTGATGTGCCTGGCTTTGCCTCTAAGAATATAGCTACGGAAGAGGAGTCAGAACTGGCTAATGCAAAGTCTGAAGAGAGGAATAAAAACCAAACACTTCACTCCAGGTGGGGAGCATAAGCTCTTTTAGATACTTAGCTCATGAAAACTGCTTCACAGAATGCAAAATATTTGCAGGTTGTTTATCTGAAGCCCACATCATTTTCCAATACAGTCTTTAAAACCTCAATAAAATGAACAGCTGCTAAGATCCAAATCTCAGTTACCTCTTAAGTTGCCCCTTTGTTTAGACTACACCGAGAAATCTCCATATTAACAGGCAAAAAAAAGGTCAAAACACTCAAGAGGAATTTGAGCAGGTATTTGCATAGTTGATCCTCAAACTCAAATTCTGGTTTGTTTGTTTTCTCAAGTACATACACAGTTCTCAGGCTACAGTCCCCCAGGGAGGAATGCCTGAGACAGGACATGATCAGGTATCTCCTAGCCTAACTCCAAGGTGGCAGGCAGAAGGGTCTTGTGAGAGTGCATGCTCCTCAAAACACTCTACCAGAGTAGCAACCAGAGGACAACCAACCACCATCTCTTAAAACTATCTATCTCAAGGTTAACGCTGTATCACTAAGACAATGAATGTTACATTGGTGGGTATATTTCAAAAGTACTATTTGGTTTTTTTAGAAAGAGTGGGAGAGGGAAAACCAAGCACCTATACTCAACGTTACGCTTTGGTGCAGCTGAAGTTTTTTACCTGGAGTAGAAAAGAGGCTATATGAAGTGTCCCCCACTGCCACAAGGAAACTTAGTCTGACAACTCAGAATGGTTTCAGCTGCAGTGGTTTCCCCTCAAAAGGAGGAAACCAGTACAGAGAGAGTGCATTCTGTGACATGGCTATTTTAACGGTTTGTTTTCACACCTGATTTTCATGGAGAAAAAAAATTAGGATGAAATTGCTGACTGCCAATCTCACATAAGAAATGCTCTGAGAGAGCAACAAACAAATTTGAGAGTTAATAAAAAAGAAAAAAAAAAAATTCTATATTGACTGGAATTACTCACTATTCTGCAACTACAGTTCTGCTTTCCAAGCATGCAGCAAGGCAGATGTCAGGGTCTTCAAATACATTACCTCAAAAAAATAGCAGAAAATAGACAAGCTTACAAAACTTGTGATGATAAAGTGCACTCTGAAGTGCTGGCAGTCTGTTTTGCTAGCAAAGACAGGGTGTTTCCCCACTGTTCATGATAAACTTTCCTATGTCTTTAAAGCACTCACTTTTACAACTGTACTCACTCAGCTTTTAGTATGGGTGGATCCAACTAAACCAGAAGTTCAGTTTCTTAGACTGAGAGAGGCTCAGTACCAGGAGTTCATCTTGTTCCAAGAAAGAAACAGACAGCAGAGATAAAGCTACAGAACTAGACAGAATAAAGGTAGTAGCAGGATCCAAGAAGAAAAAGTCAGCAAGAAAATGCTGCACTCCCTAGAGGTTTAAGAAGCACCCAGAGTTAACTGAGCTTATGAGCATTTTCTTAGTCTAAGCAAAGATAATTGCAAATAAAGCAGATATTACATCGCATACAGAGCAAAATATGTAAGTATTTCTAGGCCCTAGGGGCATAAGCAGATTCCAGAACATTTCAGAACCGTCTATACTATTTTCTTTCCATGTCTGTAGCTCAAATACCAAGATCTCAAGAGGCAGATATTCAGCAAGCTGTCCCCAGTAATCTGCACAGTTTGTGTCAGATGGGGAAAAACCAGCAGATAAAACAAAAAAAGCAAAAAGGAGCTTTTGAAAAGCTAATGAGCTAGAGGGTTTTCAAGAGACACAAGTAACTATGCCAATAGAAGTCCTTTGCAAAGACCCATCACCACTCTTAGATACTTACTGCTACATTATTAGATTATTCATATTTACATTCCACTGCAGAAGCTGATGAGAGCTTTGGAAGGTTCCTCCATTAGTCACGTGTACGGCAACACACCAAGAAAGGAGACTTGTGATGAATCACCAAACATAACTGACTTGTGCAACAGACTTGAGTTCTGTTTTTCTAAAAATCGTGCTGCTCTCCTTCTTCCTTCCTTTCCTCCCTCCCTTCCTTTCCCCCTTCCTTCCTCCCCTCCCTCTCCAGTACTCTGTGCACTACAGGGTGCCACAGACCCTGCATGCTGCAGTTGGTCTTCTAGTTGTAGGCCTACAGACTATGTGGCAGTGGTCAGTTTGTCCACATCCCACCACTGGATGTTATCCCTTGTAAGTGGCCAGCTAATTTATAATCATACAATCAGAGAATATTTCAAATTGGAAAGAAACCCACAGATCCCAACTCCCTGCTTCTTGCAGGACAACCTAAAACTCAGAGCATCATCCAGATGCTCCTTGGACTCTGACAGGCTTGGTGCCATGATGACTACCCTGGAGAGCCTGTTCCAGTGACTGACCACCCTCTCAGTGAAAAGCCTTTTCCTAATGTCCCCTCTGAACTTCCCCTGATGCAGCTTCATTCCATTTCCTCAGGTTCTATCACTGGTCACCAGAGAGAGGAGGTCAGCACCTCCCCCTCTGCTGTCCCCCTTGAGGAAGTTGTGGATGGTGATGAGGTCTACCCTCAGTCTTCTCCTCTCCAAGCTGACCAAACCAAGTGACCTCAACTGCTGCTCAATAAGCTGGCTATGCTGTGCTTGATGCACCCCGGGACATGGTTGGCCCTTTTAGTTGCCAGGGCACACTGTTGACTTATGTTTGACTTGCCATCATCCCAAACCCCTAGAGTGCTTTCTGTGGGGCTGCTCTCCAGCCTCTTGTCCCCAAGTCTGTACATATAACCAGTATTATCCCATCCCTGATGCAGAATCCAGAACTTGCTCTTGTTAAACTTCATGCAGTTGGTGATTGCCCAACTTTGATCTGTTCTACTGCCCAGCAGTGCATTTTCATGAAATCTGTAAAACTCTGGAGTTCAAAGAGGCCTCTCATCTCTGTAGACTTTGCAGGAGGTTTGGCAGCCCTCCTGGGGAATGAGGATGCTGTCAGCCACTAGGACGTAAACTCTTGGGCAACCAGGTGAACAGCAGCTTCTCCAAATTCCAGCAGAAACTGGATTTTATACTCCCATGTCTTGTGCTCCTTATTCTCCTTGGGGGAGTGAAAAGATGCAGACTAGAATTCTCAGCATCTAACCATAACAGAAGCTACAGAAAATACAATAAAGTGAATACACTGAAACTTGCTCTGGAAAGATTTTAAATATCAGAACAAAGCCATAACATCCCTTACAATTGCTTTTTAAGCTTACCAGAACTTGATTTCAGTCCAGGTTTTGCCCCACCGGCATTAGTTATCCATAAAAAAAGACTTCTACTGTTCAGCTCATATTCTGATGGTTATTTTCCAACATGATGGTTATTTTCCAACATTTTCCTAAGCAGGCAAAACCAAGAGGAGCAATTTAATCACCAAAAAACTGGGAGAAGGATGACTTGGTTCTTGATACTTTGCTGTAAGAACTGCCTTTCTAAGGTTTTAAATGGAGAACCTGGACCACAAAAACCATGCACTGCAAGGGGAAGAACATACTTAAAACTGTACTCCTCGTCTCAGCCAGGGCAGAGGTTTCAGTTGAGATCCCTCTGCATCAGGCAACTCAGATGGGATGTTTACTCCCACTGTCAAGCAGCAGTTTATAATTAGCCATGCCTGGAGTCTCATGTAATTAAATCCTACACAGTTGGTTTCAAACCCTGTTCCTCCTACAAGTACCCCCCCCACACCTAACGGTGTTGCTTTTTAAGTATTGTGTCCCTACAGAGCAAGAGAAAACAAAAAGCTTTGCAGAAAGTTCTGTTTAGAAAAATGAAACCCCTTTCTACCTAAAATAAATATAGTGCAAACAGAAATAACAACTGTAAATCAGCCAAAAAACACAAATTTTTTACTTCTGGGAAGTGTCTGCTTTCTGAACATCTGGAGCATTCAATAATGTATCCAATGGGAATAAATCAGCTGAGCCTTTGCTGCAACCAATAAAAAGATTTATTTCCTCTTCAAAAAAATGCATGACTACCCTAATGACTATCATATTTATTTTTTCTACAGTGATCCAAAAGCTCCTTGTCCGAAAAGTTACTTTATTTGCAGCAATCTTCACAATACAGTACAGAAAAAGTTACGCAATTATGGGGGACGAATCTTTTTCTGAACTGACTGCTAGAGAATAGTTTTTAGATTAATCTATGATTTATTTGAATATTTTAATTGCTAACTATTCCTTCCACCCAAAAATGGCAGTATTGTATTTTTAAAAGCTTTAAAGGTTACATTTTGACTCAATTACCTAAGTAACTGTAGCCATGTGAGTGTTTTTCAACAGAACGTGGTAAAAATAAGCTATTTACCAGTGAAGAAAATGCCATATTTTGAAGCACGGATTGGAGAATTGTGCTTGTCTAAAAGTTTCCTATGTTCTCAGCAACTTTTGTTGCCCCTTCATGCTTTAGAAAGTAGGAAAATACAAAGAGGCTCTAAACATTAGCTGTAAGCAGAGTTTTCCAGGAAGGATTTGATGTAGGAGTAAGAGGACAGAATGAATAACTCTAAATCAGCAGAAAGCATACAGAAGAACCAAGTCAACCACAAAGCTAGAGAATGAACATGATGACAACAGACCTGCCAAATGCTGAGCTGCTTATCCAGAAACAAGAAGGGCAAAAAGAGTACTGTGGAATAGTAAAAAAAGGTCTAGGAACTCCTGTGAGTCCCTGCAATCAAGCAGTGAAGGTAAAAGCAAATATTAATCACAGCCTGCCCAGTGTAGAGTTGTCTACCAGTCTGGTTGTTTTCTTACAGTTTGTAATTCTGCACATCCACAACCAACTTGACCACTTTCCCTCCAAGCAATGGTTTGGATGTTTCGTGATTTTCTTCTTGTTACAACCCTTGGTGGCAAACCAACATCAAACATCAAATGGCAGAGCCACAGGTCCCAGATGTCCTCCTTAAGCTTAAAAGAGCTTCCAAATCTCTGTCACTAACAGCAGCTTAGAAGGAGCTAAAGTATTTTCTGTGCTTCAGGCACAGTTGTTTCTTGCTGAGAGCCCCTCCCCCACAAATTCAAAATATTCAAAACCCATCTGATCGTTCTCCTGGGCAACTGTTGGGGTTTTGGGGAGTTATTCTGTTTGCCTTCTTCTCTTAAAGAATTTTTCCATACTTGTTCCTCAAGGAGATAAATTGCTGTACTTAAGAGAGGCCACAGGTCCAGCCAGACGAATAAAGGGGGTTGGGTGGAGCCCCTAGGGCTCTTGTTTTGCTCCCTGAATTCGAGGTGAGGAGAAGCTGCTCGTGGTGCAGAGAACTCATCCCCACTGCGTCTCCTTCTACCCCTGTTGCCTCCTGAGGATCTGGTGGGACACCAGGATCAGCGTGGAGAGAGATTGTCCCTGCTGTGTCTCCTACTTCTCCTTCTGCCCCTGCTGTCTCCCGAGGATCCTGCTGGACACCGGGATCGGCTGCCCAGGGGGGTTTGTGAAGTGGGCTTTCCGTCGGCCATTGCCAAGTGAGGCCTGAGCTGGCTCTGGAGCAGCGGGGAGACCATCGCGCCCTCCCTGCTCACCGGGAGCCCCCGAGAGGTTGGCACTGGGTTCCTGGCACTGTTTCCTGTTACTGCTGTAGTTAGTGTTGTTTGATTGCCTTGTTATATATATATATATTTAGTAAAGAACGGTTATTCTTATTCCTCATCTTTGCCTGAAAGCCCCTTAATTTCAGAATTACAAGCATTCGGAGGGGAGGGGGTTGCATTTCCATTCCAAGGGGGACTCCTGCCACCCTTGGCAGACACCTGTCTTTCAAGCCAAGACAGCAACCTGTAGAGGCTGGTCCTGATGGACACCTCTCCAGAGGTGTCTTCCAGCACTCTGTGGTTCTGTGACCTGGGCCAATTCTAGCCACTGTACTAAATTCCTTGTGCTACAAAACTCACATAGATACAAATAAAATAAATCACTCCACACCTCTGCAACTCTTTTTACAGACTAGAATTGAAATACATTCCTCTGTGTCATTAAGTTCTTAAGTGGAAACGTAAGCTACACTAACAAAACTGTTAGAAGAACATTTGGGTGACAGAAGCACGGCACTTGCATCAAGAAATGAAAAGATTAACTTTTGGTGGCACTGCGGTAGGAAGCAGAAAAAGAGAAAAATGGTTTCGCAAAATACAGTAGTGGTACTGAATCTATATGGCAACAAATAAAAACATACTGGACGTATTTATTTGATTTTTGCTCATTTCTTTTTACCTGTAAGTTCAGGAAGGCTAATTATGCTTCAAGATAGCAAATATCATATACTATATTTACTGCTGTTTCACCTAAGCACTTGGCTGTACCAAGCATAAACATAATACTAAAATTAGTGTTTTAATACAGCATTTTCCAGAAAGCAAATACTAAGTTTCCTTTTGTGTAAATTCAGGGACTAAGACAAAAATACAGCTGGCAAACAGAAGCATAGTCTTGTCTGCGTTCATGTGCAGCACACCCTTTATGAAGGCATGTTTGATTAAATATTGCTCGGCCTTACATTATTTAAAGCCTGCATGTTGGTCCTTGTACCTGCAAGCGTGAGGCACACAGAAATGTTCAATCTTCCAAGTAACTGCTGTTGAGTTCTTGGTACTTTTCCTCATTGCAGCCCTAAACCACAGAGATGTCACTCTGCATTAAGCTACTTGAGGTCAGCAAAGCCACCCCTGGGGCCACTGCTGCTGCACCTTCTCTTGCGTCAACAGAGCACCTGAGGAATCCAGTCCTGTCCTCCTGCTGGGGCAGGCAAGGACTACCAGTGCCCCTCTTCCCAGGTCTCACAGAATCACACAGTCACAGAGTGTTAGGGTTTGAAAGGGACCTTGGATATCTTTGAGTTCAACCCCCCTGCCAGGGCAGGATCATATCAGGTGCCAGCATAATCATCATTGCCCCAGGGAGGCTCACGGTGCAGGACAAGACACCTCTGCTCTCCACCTTGTGTCTCCAGAAACCTGAGCCAGGGTTGGACTGGGAGCTCTGAAGCAGTCTTAGGAAACCCTGCTCTCAAATCTTACCAAGACCAAGTGGGTACTGTGCACCTACTTTGCATTCAGCCATTTTTGAAATTCTATCTTAGCGTAAGAAATGTCAATAGTTAATTTTTTATAAGCCTAAGATATCAAAATCCTTTATGGACATGTGACTCACAATCTACAGCTTCAAAGTTTAAGCTGCTTGATAGCCAGGAGTGTACGCTTTCACAAAGCTGACAAGCCTTGCAGCTACTACACACATAGCCTGTATTTACATAACCAGCCGCGTTCTTGCCACGAGGCTCACATTTTCTCATTATGAAAGTTCCCTTCACTAACTACTGTATTAATTTGTGTTATGGTATGAGAGTGTATTAACTTTATTAATATATATTAGTTGACATTATACATGGCAATGTATTGAGGTAATAGAATTTTACTGGAGACTTTGGTATTGCTCATGCTAAAGTGAAAGAAACCAAAAGACAGCTCACCCCTGTAAACAAGCACTTTCATTTCTTGGAAGCTTAGAGCTGTCTATGAAGGATAAAAGATAATGCCTGCATAATCAAGATAATGCCAGTGCCCTAGCCTTTCTAACACTTCTTTGAAACTCTCTCAGCATTGGCTAGCATCATAGATAAGTAACCATAGTGAGATGGACTCCAAGGATACTGGGATGAATAAACAAGCAGAAAGAATGCTGCAGAAATATAGGTGCTTTTCAAAGTTTTGCTATGATTAATAATCAGTAGTGTTGGTGTTAGTGACTAGCCAACTTGTGTTGTGCCTAAACATTTGAAGGCCTCAAGAAACCTGTGTAAAACTACACTTAGGATGCTCCAGTTTGGATAGAACACCTCATGAGCACAAATATGTATTTACCCTCGTAATTCTGTATTTTGAGTCCTAGCCTCAATATTCAGTCAGCAAGGGCCACTTGCAAATTTTTGTAACACTCTCCAAAGGTCAAAGTCAGTATGTCAGCATGTCTTCCTCTTCCAGAGTCATGGAACCTTGTTACTTGTTGAGAATTAATGCACTTACATTTAGTAATAACTTCAGCAGTTCTTGGCAAGAAACTTTCTGCAGCTGACTGACATTTGTGAAACCTCCTGCTCTGAAGCATGTTCTTCAAAACAGTGGGCATACCACACACAGTCAAAACTATATTCTGAAAACTGTAGAGCAATATACACTGATGGCACTAAGATGGACACCAGAGGATATGGTAGGTCTGGGAACACGTTCATGAACATTAAGCCTCACTGGGATAACAATCCAAATTGCAGCTGGCACCAAAAACTAACAGTTAAGTACACTGGAAAGACTACAGTGGTGGTCAATAAAAAGATTAGTCTTGAATTTAATAAAACTGTTTTATCCAAGTAGGCTGCAAACTCTTCAGTATTGTATAAATATCGGTTTTCCTGAAAGTAACTACAATTGCCATCATACGACCTAATGCTACTTTATTGACAGAAGTTTATCTAGACTTCTGTACAAATAAGAACATCTGCCTCTCTTTGCACTGAAAACCTCTATATGCATCTGTCCAGTCCAGTACCCTGCCCAGCCTTGAGTGGAGAAGGGGAGAAGTGTTTGCAGGGCATTGTGTTATCTCTTGAGACACAACATTAAGAGTTGCGTGCTTTTTCTGCTCATCCCAAATCAGTAAAACACTCTACACAGCAATAAAGTGTGTAAGATGATAGATTGGAGATTTCCCTCCCCACCAAATGGTCAGGAAACAGCAGCATTTTGTTTTGTTGGTCTACTTATTTGCTTGTACTCTGCATCTCTGGTAGCCTCCTGGATCGGGGCAAGGAGGGACGGAAGAAAGTACAGTCCCAGTGAGGGCTCAGAGGAAAACGGAAATGCATCAGCAAGGCTCAGAGGCAGAAAGGTTAGAGAGGTCTGTACTAGACGAGAGATCATAAAATTTTAGCACAAGGGAAGGAGGAAGTCTTAAGAAACGTAAGACTTGTGATCTGGCAACCAGTGAAGTAAAAGCTCCAAAAACTTGACAGTCAGAGTGAGCCTTGCTCTGGTCAAGGAAAAAGTAATTATTAACTTATGATGAACAAGTAAATGGAACTTAGCTTTCCATTTAGGAATTCCTTCTGTAAAATAACATTCAGTTGAAATATGCACTTGCAGTGCACACAGAACTAGCTCAAACATACTCTCATTTTTTACGGCAGTACACTGAAATGGTGGCTCCTAGTAAGTAGGACTGTTTCATGTCTGCTTATACTTACAAGCTCACAATTCATTTTACAGCCTTTTTCTTTTACTTTCCTCACCAGAAGTCTTCACCAGTTTAATACAGTTAGTATACAGTTTGTATACTAATATCAAAATCCAAATAAAATTTGTAAACTACTCAGCAACATTAACTGAACAGTAAAACGTACTTTGCTTTTCTGGACTGTTTTTCACTGTGGCTTCTTCAGCTACGGCTAAAAAGATTCTTTAGTCTTTCCAATCTGCATACTTAAAAATAGCTGCTTACAGGTTTTGCTGAAAGAAAGAAGAGGAAGACTTTGGGTTTTACAATGAGGGTTTCCTGTGGGGAAGGCGGGGGTAGAGGAAGTCAGACTCAGCAGAGTGGTTTGCAATGATTCAACTCATATTTTAATGCATTGCCCTAAGACTGAATAAGTTCTGGCTCTAGTCAGCTCATTTTATAACAGAGCCCATTGTTCTGCTCTAATTTCAAACATTGACATGTTTCGGTAGCACCAGTGACACTTTTGTTCCTACCAGTATTTACAATTAAGGGATTAATTTAGATAGAGCTCCATTAAATGACAATTCAGTGAGCCAGGAATTCTCAGCTTGTGCTCCATTGCACCACACCAGCACTGGTTTGGAAAGGCTTCAGTCATGGGACGTGTGATGTGACAGCAACCTGCTTCTCTGGGTGGTGTGGAATGCTGCAGGAGAAGGCTCTTTTCTCTGCTTCAGCTAACTTTGCATCATGTATGGAAAATTACTATCTAAAAAATATTTCTGAAGAGCCATGCAAACAGAGATACTGCATGCACCCAGGTCAATGTGACTCTTTTTAGTTGCCCAAATCAGACAGATTTAATTTTTGCTTCTCATGTTAAAATAGAAAGTTGTGGGTTTGGTTGTTTGGGTTTTTTTCTGCTTCCCATCCTTCATTTTTATCACTTGAGGGACAAGAGCAATCTTCCCTTTTGTACCAGGGCTACATTCTTAGCAATTCAAAGAGGTCCACATCTCTGCTTAGTTGGCACAGTAAAGAGATGGCCTTTACAGAAGGCAAAAACAGCAGAAAGGAAAGTTGTAAGTTTTTGTGAGAAGGGGAGTGGAGAGAAAGATGTTGTAAATCAGATTGCAAAGTTGCTGTCTAAAACAAGCAGGGTCAGCTCTGATGTGAAAAAATTTTATCTGTATAACCATTTGCAACATTTAAGGGAGGGAGAGGGCAGGGAATGGTTGCTGAAGTAACTACTGAATTTCGGATTCAACTGCAAGATGCCTGGTATCCAGGATGTGCTGAGAAACCCAGAGGCAGGCAGAGATTTGTGGCACCAAAGAGGGGGAATACAGACAGGAATGAATAGTGGGAGGCGAGGGAAGAATACTAGATTGAAAGATAAAAAATAGAAATACAGAAAAAGAGAGACTTACCCCAAAACTTTCCACACGGGATTTCCCCAAACCTTATCCTGAAAAATCTTGTTTCTAAATTTAACAAGGATTTGTGTGACTCCAGAGCTGTCTGTTTTGTCCAACAATATCATCAGCTCTAATAAAAACTGTGTCCTGCTCGACTCATTTGCCACATTTATTTTTAATTCACCACATCAGGCTACTACTACTGCTATCACCAACAGCCCCTTCACTCTTCACATAGGTTCAGTATTTTCCTCCAAATCACAGGGAGCAACAAGCAGTCATAAGAGCAAGTAAGACTTTTTCCTGTAACAAAAAGCAAACTAAAGGTAGTTTTTATGATACCAATCAAACTTCCAAACACTAGCTTTTTGCAGCACTGGTCCCAAGTCTGCAGAAAAGATGACTTGGTGCTGTTGCTTCCACTATGTCCTTTTGCAAGGTGGCACAGAGACCTCCTGCTGCAGCCAGGAAGATACAGAGACACTGGTAAAGAGCAAGACACACAAGCTGGAACACTGTTTCACTGTACTGGGAATAACCTGCAGGGTCTAGAGAGTGGGAGCTGATATCATGGTGGGACGCCTGTTGATCAAGGAATGACTTAGTATGTACCACGCTGGAGGGAGCATGATATAGGATTAACAGCAAGACCAGGGATATTACCAAGGCTCTGTCAGTATGGTAAATCTTGGTGGAAAAAGCCTGGAAAGGATGGGAATTCTGCATAGATGCTGAACAAGTGCTGGGACTTACGGATGCTCTTGAATGGAAAAAGAGGGGGTCGAATCAAATGGAAGGCCCTTCATAGATGCAGCAGCACTGCCAGATGAGGAGTTTTGAGCACAGGTAAGGCTGCAGATTGGTTTAAATGTTGTCTTCTCCTGACTCAGCCTCCAGACTGCAGTGTTCTGACAATCCATCTGAATTCACTGCTCTGTCGGGGGGACCTGCTGCTGGCCTGGCAGCAGGTGCAGATAACCAAGTTCATTGGGCTGTCTGGATAACGTGGCCAGGTACCACTTGACCCCATCTACATTATGCCCTAATGGATACTGGTGCTCAGTGACCCTTATTGCCCCTGTGTAGCAGCAATGAATGAGTAGTTACAGGGTAGGTGGGGAAGACACATGCCTACCTCCAGTAGAAGGGAGCCTCAGTTTGAATAGACAAGACTGGTAGCCCTTACCTGTTGCCATCACTCCTACTATTGCTGTCCTCCTTGGGCTTGACTTTTTTGACCACTGTAGATGGATAGATGAGACCTGAAGGCACTGGGCTTTCAGTACAGGCAGTGTGCTTTGTAAAGGAGGGAACCACCTACAGGACTCTCACTGATCCCATCAATATTGCACACACTAGGATACACCCAGTTCTTCTTCCTTTAGCAAAGCAAATGCTAAAAGGGGTATTGAAATGATTAAGGGGCCACTGATGAGATTTAAAAAGTAATTGGTAGCTGATTCCCTGGTAAAACAAGAGGAGGGAGGCTCTCAAACATATTTACATTGCAACAGTCCTGTTCAGCCTGTCCAGAAGCTTACTGGAGAATGGCAGCTAACAAAAGCTGTCAGAGCCTTGAATGATGTAGCTGCTTCATTAGCTGCTGTAGTTCCAGGTGCACTGCAGCTCTTGTATGAGGCAGAAGTCAAAAAATACACCTGGTATGTTACAACTGATGTTGCAAATGATTTCTTTTCAACCCCTCTGGCTGAAGGAGCAAGATCCCAACGGCCTTTACCTGGAATGGTGTGCAATTGGCTGTTGCAAGGTGTGGAAACCCAGCCCTACCGTCTGTCGTGGGATCACCCACAAAACATCAAAGCAGCCTATCTCTTGAGAATTTCTCCACTGCACTGATGATGTATTCATTAGAGGAAAAATTCTTGAAGCAGTACTAAGTAATGAGCAACAGGTAATCTTTATCTTTCCCAACTTGAACGGATTAGTCTGTGGCCAGCAAATCAACAATATGAGGAAGACTGAACTCTGCTGGCTATAAAATGCCCCAGCATATGATGAGTTATATGCTGAAAATAACCACTGGCGTTTGTTTACTGATTACTTCTGTAAAACCACAGCAGGAACCGGGGCACTGAGAAGCTTGGAGCCTCTCCACAGTGGAGGCTGCCACCTGCAAAGGGACAAGAGGCTGTCATCAGTTTTCAGAACTGATGGACTTTGGAGTCACCTCGAAACGTGCTGAGGAGCATCACTGGCCCTGAGTGTACAGACACAAAGACTCCTGAGTGATCACTAATGTAATACAGAACTGGTTCAAAGACTGGAATCATGATAACCAACAGCAGTGAGGAGAAACACTTTCAGCAGCAGAGGAATGGAAACTAATACAACAGCTACTCAGAGAAACATCTACTTGAACACAGGGTGTTAATGTGTATATCTAAAATTCAAAGGTAATCTGAGAAGCATAATAACCAGGCTGACCAGCTAGCTCAATTTGCCAGCATAGATTTAGGGTGTGAGCACAAAGGAAAGCTATTTTTAGCCGGGTGCGTCCACAAAACTGCTCTTCACATATTGTAGAAAAGCTTGTCTTAGGAAGCCACAGTGCAAGCAACCAGGCGGTGTGAGATCTTTGGAAAAATCACAACACACATGGAAAGTATGAATGATAAACCAGTAATGTGTGATGGGAGAAAGGGAAGTTTGAAGAAACATGGCAAGTAGATTTGTCCCCTTCTCTCCAGCAGCACTGTTGGGTGCTGTGTCCTCACAGTGGCAAAGCTAGAAACAGATTGCTAAAGGCTTTTCTACTTGCAAAACAGATATAGGCAGCACCCTAGACAGAACAAATATATGTGTTGGTATGGTGGAATGCAGCCTTGGCTAGACTCAGATAGCAGAAGTCATTCCAAAACCATGGCTGTTCAAGAATGAGGGGAAGACTGTGGTGCAGAGTGGGTGTGTCATATTCCTTTTAATCCCCAGGTTTCTGGAAAGGTGGACTGGTACAATGGCTTACTTCAAACTGCACTCCGGGCAAAGGGAATCTCACTTCTATGAAGCTGAGGGCAGCTAGTTAACATAGAAGTAGGAAGCTGTCAGAGCAGCTCTGCAGAAAACCATTTACTCCAAGTTCAGGTAGGTGACAAAGTACCAGCCAGGCCTGGGGACACCAGAATTGAGACACAAATTTGTGTTTATTCTCCTGCAGGAGGATAATCCCTAAGGAAAGGGGTCCTTATCACTTGAGGACCAGGAACTCCCTACTAGGTGTCTTTGGAATAGTGATAATGAAATTAAATATGTGCTGTTATATATGATAAATAATCTTATTTTACTTGCTAAACAATGCCATGTGTTTTGGAGACACAAGCCTTATGTCTTTACATGCAAGATGTATGTCCAAACAGTTCCTAGGTACATGTTGCTTGGCCAAAAATGTTCGGGACGTGAACTGGGCAAGGTTTCAGCAGCAGGGGGCTGCAGGATGCCCCATCCAGGAAGAGACCATGAACTGCTCTGTGCCATTTACAGTCATGTTACATAGGCACTGACACTGATAGTGTGCACCAAACCTTCAACTGCTCAGAAGAGCACAGAATATTCCTGCTTGAACACACATAAGAAAAAGCACCAGCAAGCAGGGACAGGAGACACAGGAGGAGATGGCTTGAGAGACTTGCAGAGGAAGACACTAGAGAGGAGACGTGGCTGGAAAGGTGTACTCTGGGCAGGAGAGGTTGATACCGACAGGGTACGTTCCTGTGGGACTGCAGCTATAAGCCAACCACATCAGGGCAAGGACACCCCTGAGGGACTGTGGCCATGGGCCACTCACATGAGAGCAGCAGCAGCCCTGAGGGACCATGAAGTAGCCTCACTGGGGCTGGGACACTGAGAGGCAAAGAGGAGCAAAGGAAAAGCAGCAGGAAGCAATGAGGAGCATCAGAAACCACAAGGCATACAACCTTCCTGCTCTGCCCATCACCCCACTGAAGAAGCAAGGGCTGGGCTGAGCATAACCTGCAGCAAAAACCAGGGAAGCTGAGATGGGGTGGGTAGGAGCATTTGGCTAAAGTTGAGTGAAGCAAAGGAGGAGGGCCTTGAAGGTTTGCTTGATCATTTTCTTTCTCTCAATTGCCAAATCCATTATTAGAAGTTTGTGCTCACCAACAGCAAGCTCATTTAAACAAAAAGTTCCCTGAGTTGAGACTGTTTTGCTCATAACATTCTCTCAAAACACTTTTGCTACACTCCAAAGAGCAAGATCCTGTGCCAGAGCACGGAAAAGCAGTCTGTCTAAAAGAAAGAGGCTTGCCCCTGGCAACATGATCTTAAATGATGAAGACTATTATTACCGTGTTTCACTGACACAGCTGTTGCCCAATGAAATGCAAGCTGATTGCAGTGAGAAGCTCAAGACAGCAAGAGTTAAAACAGGGCCCTTTCTCGGGCACAGGCGTCCGACCCTATCACATGCACCAGGGTAACATCAGGAAAATATTGAAATTGGTCTTGGCTGGACAGCAGTGGGCTGAGTCACATATAACTCCTGCCAAGTTAAAGCACTGTATCTACGGAAAGCTTAAGGATTGTTGCAGTGATGTCATTTTGATGTAGCAGTGCAGTGGCCATTTTATATAAATAACAACACAAGAGAAAACCCAACTCTGAGCCATTTCAAATTAGAAAGATGGAGAAAAGTGTGCTGCGCTTCTCTAGTTCCTGCTGCCATGTACGCACACTAGCACTGCTACTAAAATTGTTCAACTGAAAGCTGTGTGGTTGTTCAGCTTGTTGGGGTTGTGTTGTGTTTTGTTTTGTTTTTAATCATACTTAAAAGGCAAACAACTTTAGAGCCCCCAAAGCATAGATCAGTATCCAGGAGTCCCTGCACCACCTCCCTGCCCTAGCTGAAAGCCCCATCTACTAGACTGCACCCCGGCTCATTTCACCATCTTTCATCCAACTAGTCATTTTTCTTAATGCTGACTTGCCTCAACAAGAAGTCAGGGGCACAAGCGCTTCCTTCCCTTTGCTCCTAGCTCTAAAATTGCAGCAGTCTTACAAAGAAGGGATCTCCACCTCAGGCTACTGATTTTGCAACATAGATAACCTCAGTTTCCAGCATGTATTTTGCTCACCTCGGAGTGTTGACAACCACAACTGTTAACTCGTGACAACTGTGTTTCAATCGACAAGCTCTAATCAATTCTTGCAAAGGATACTTTAAAGCATCTATTCCCGCAGTCCTCAATAAACAGACAGCTTTTTATGCCTTACTTTTTCTACAGTAGATAAGGGAGACTTTTTGAGCCTTGTGTCTGCTGCTCATCTTGTATGGATTTTTTTGTTTAATTCTCCCTCTGCTGTGCTGTGCTCTTCATATAAATTGTACAGAAGATCTGCTGCCTAATACTTTTTCATTTGTATTTTGAAAACTAGATGCCCATAATTAGACACTGGGTGAACATGGTGGTTTTGCAGATATAAGATGGTTGAGTTGGTCTCACACCTCGCCACCAACCAAAGCAGGAAGCCTCCTGCCCTCTCCTTCCCTGCCCCCACCTCATTTCCACTCCCCAGTGTTCAGCCCTGCCACTCCCTTGCAGTGGCTCTGACACTCATCAAACATTCCGCGGAGCAAACTAAACGACCAGATTATTCATCTTGATAAATCAGCAGATGACTAATCCCAGTACAGGCCCCAGTGGGCACCAGACCAAACACAGGAGGACAGAAATGGAAAGATCCCACTCCTCAGCAGGGGCAAGCTGTCAGACTGCCTATAGAAACTGATGATATAAAACTCAAGTTTGATCTTTCATCTGGATCCAGTGCCAATGATATCTAAATTCCAGCTCTGCCTGACTTGCAGAGCTCATACTTGGCAAATGACACAATGCTTGAATACCAGTTTTGAGGTTAAAACTGCAAGGTCTTTCTCTAAGCAAGTTCAAATAACAAAGTTCATCCTTGCTTAACAATACATTCAAATCCCATGACATGTTGAACATTGTTTTAACACTAACAGCTTTCATGTGCCTAAAATGGATGATCCCATAAGAAGTTCTCAGTCCAGAGCACAGACTCATACACTTGAATGATGGAAACAAGCAGTCCCAGTGAAACCAGTTACCTCCAAGCCACCGTATGACAGCTGTACATCTTATAAGATCCTTAACCTCCTATAACAGTTCTGAAAATTCAGACTACAGACAACCTATCAACAGTGAAACTGAAATGTTCAGAAGTGAGTAATTCAGGTTTTGCCTTTATTTTAATCTAAAACTGCATCACCACAAAAGTGAAACTCCTCTGCAGGGCCCCACCCTCCCCAGGCTAACCTTCTCAACAGGTTTTTGAATTCTTACGCATTTTGTTTAAGGAAGAAGTATCCAAACTACCATCTATTTGGTTTGCATTATCAGCACTAAGCAGTGCCCAGATAAATTAACCAGCTTTTTAAGGGCAACCTTAAAACGTAGCATCAATTTCCCCAGAATTCAAAGCAAAACCCCAGAGGGCAGTTTTTGCACACCTTGAAGCAGAAACCAGACCGACTCTCTTCACCTCCAAGCTTTTTGGCAAAAAGTTTAGAAAGGCTATTTTTGAGTGACTCAAAATACATCCACATCTTAAAAGCATCACACTAAAATGCTGTCCATGACCATGAGGACTCCTTGAAGAGGTAGAGGAGCAAGTTTTCCATATAAGTAGTAAGATCATGTCTAAATGTTATCAGCCTCTATCACCTGTCTGTTTTAAAGACAGTTACTGTAAAATTGTACTGTTTTTCCAAGAGCTCAGGATTCCTAACTTAGCAGTTAAAACCACAGCAGAGGAAATAAATTCAAACAGGTTTGATACCAACTGCTTATCTGGCATCCTGCATGTAGTACCTACAGCTTCCATTCAAACCTAGGAAAATGTATTTTTTAATTCTCTTTTACAGTGAAAAGACAGATATTTAAGTTTTGAGGTGTTACTTTTACAAAGCACCTGAAAGAAAGTATCTAGGCATGGCGCTGAATATGCTTACCAACAGAGTTTAAAAAGTTTCTTAGAAATGAGTCATGTAAATGGGAAGTGACAATTTGCACAGCATATTCCAGTTTAGGAGTCTTCCTCTTGAAAATAAAGCCTTGATATTGGGAACTTTGCTACTTTGCTCCCCTGCCCAAACTGTTTCCTTATGCTAAATATCAATGTGTTATTACTATATACACAGTGTTTTGCTCAGCATTCCAGAAAATCATCCCTCATACACACTGAAGCCATGAGAAGCTTCCCAGAAAACACACTGGTGTCTTTTACGCTGCTGTTTTGCCATAATAAATATATATATTTAAAAAAAAAAAAAAAAATCAACAACAACAACAACAAACCAAGCTATCGTGTCTTTCTGCTGAGTAACTAACTATCTGATGCCCTGAAATTGCCGCTAATTCCCCTTTCTTTCCTAAAATGGAAGCCGAGCTCCAGCAGAGCTCCCGTCCCCTAAACCCCTTCCAAAGCCCTTTCAAAGACCCGCCCTTGTATCTAAGGGCCCTCACCGAAGAGTTTAAAAACAGGACAGGGTTTGCAGTGCGGGAGGCGGGCAAAAAGCTCAGGAATAGTATTCCAGTTAGTCAAAATGGAGAAAAAAAAAAAAAAAAGCCAAAGGAAAATCACACAAACAACCCAAAAAAGGGTTGAAGGGAGAGAGCGCCGTTTCCCCGTCCCGGGCAGAGTCAGGCAGCCGGAGCCCGGGGACCCGCCCGGCTCTCTCCCGAGCTCCTGGTGCCTCCGGGGCCTCCCCGCCGCCACCCTCCCTCCTCCGCTCCGAGTCCCCCGCCCCGGGGGCCAGAGGGCAGGGGAGCGGTCCCTCCCCGAGCCCAGAGGGGCTCCGCGGCGGTACCCCTGCCCGTCCCTCCTCACCTCTGACGGGGACGAGGACTGCAAGGAGCAGCAGCAAGGGAAGGATCCTCCAGCGTCTCATGGCTGCCCGCCCCACACAGCCAGTCCGCCGCCTGACAGCCGCTCCTGACACCCGCAGCAGCAGCCGGTCCCTCCCGGCCGGAGGGCGGCCCCGCACCGCGCCCCGGGGCTGGGTGTACGCAGCGGAACACGCCCAGACCGCCGCGCTGCCAGGCCGGGCGCTGTGCCGCTGCCGCGGAGAGGAGGACGAGGAGTGTGAGGGTAGCCCAGCCCCTCCCGTCCCGTCCGGTCCGGGCGGCGGCAGGACTCCCCGCCACACATCACGGAGGCGGGGGGATGGATTGGAGCGGAGCCTCCCCAGCTCTCCTCGGGGCGCGGAGGTGGGGCCGCCGTTACCCGCCGCGTGCCCCTCGCTCCCGGGCGGTGGTGGAGCCGCGTTCCCCGGCGGGCTGGAGGCGTCGGGCTGACAGGAGCCGTGTTTCCTGCATAGGTCAGGCCGAGTCCTCCCGGCTCGGACGGGCTGGAGAAGGAGCGGGGCTTCGGGGCATGCAGATAGGTGCTGCTCAGCCCAGACAAAGTTGCCCCTAAAGGAGTCCCCGTTTTCTGCACGAAATGAGCTCCAGGGCTCAAACACCGGCCACAGGTTTAAGTAGGGATGCCTGCTCTTAACACCGCAGACCTCTCATCATCTAGATGCTCTCTTCTGCTTTTCCTCAGGAAAAGTTACTCCATACTAAGAACGCTGGAACACTTAGTAATCTTGCCCATTACAAACCTACTTTTTCTCTGTTTGGACAGAAAATTGTTAAAGTTGCTTTCAGTTTTGTATTTGCAAGTGACGGGGCATATACGACAAAAAAAACCTTTCCCAAATCCCAAGTTTCCACTTGCCCAGTATGTGCTGGTTATTGACTGCATAATAAATAAAGTGATGCATGTCATGTGACCTAGAAGGTTACTGGTAGTATGCAGCTGAGATGGATTCACAGGTCATAGGCCTACACCTTCCTCAGAAGTCTATGCCTCATCTCTGGCCTTTGTAGGATCTCGAAGGCTTTGAAAAGTGGAAAGACATAGAGTTAGTGAATCACTGTGACCAGTTCATAAATTGATGGTATTCTCTTTCGCAGTACTAGGGCAAGTAATTTTTAGATTTAACCTGATGCAATAAAGAGTTTAACTGTAATAATAAACTTAAACACACTTATTCTTAAAATCATGCTGTGTTTTAAATTGAGGATAAGCTTTTCCATTAAAGTATCTGAGTTTTGCAGGAGTAATAGTGGAGCCAACATTACATTGTTGATAGCATCTTCCTTTTTTTCTCGACTCCAAACCTAGAAGGTAATAATAGAAAATCAGGTTGGAAGGGACCTCAAGGATCATCTGGTCCAACATTTTCCTTGGCAAAAGTACAGCCTAGAGAAGATGGCCCAGCACTCTGTCAAGCTGAATTTTCAGTGTCCAATATTGAGGAATTCACTGCTTCCCTGGGGAGATTACTCCAATGGCTGATTGTTCAAAATCAAAAAATTTGATTTGTGTCCAATCAGAATCTCCCAGGACTATACTTGTACCCATTACCTCTCATCTTTTCCACGTGACTCCTAGTAAAAAGGGAGCCTCCACCTTCTTTGTAGCCACCCATTAAATACTGGAACATGGTAAGAAGGTCTTCCCCAAGCCTTCTTTTCTCAAGCCTGAACAAACCAAATTCTCTCAACCTTTCCACATACGACCAGCTTCTGAGTCCGTCCTTTTATCATCTTTGTGACCCTTCTCTGGAACCTCTCCACCCTGTCCACAGCTTTTTTGCATAGTGGGGACCAAAACTGAAGACAGTATTCCAGGTGTGGCCAGCACAGAGTAGAGTGGGATAATGATGTTCCATATTCCATCAGGTAAAGTGGAATATATGCACATGCATTGTGTACTTCAGCAGTATGGATCTAGTCATTAATGCTATGTGCACATATACAAGAAATTATTAATGTTGCTTAAAAGATGTCCTTTAACAGGATGTTTGTTTATAGTTGTTGTTAATCATCATCTAAAAAGTTGCTCTCTTGACAAAAAGAACAAGAAACGGTACTCCTCAGAGTATTGGGTACTTCCCTATTTAATCACATCAGAGCAAACCACATTCTTTCATTTTGGTTTGGTTTTTTGTTTTGTTTTTTTTTCCAGGATTGCAGAACTAACAGAGAAAGCCTACTTATCTCACTGGAATTACCACATCAATTCAGGGTACTGTAGCTTCCTGTTTCCAAAATTAGTCTTCATCAAAGCTACTATCTTCTGATGAAGTAAAAGCAACCTCCTGTTAGAACAGATGTGAGATAACTGTGCTTTGCCCTAGAGCTAGTGGTTTCCACTTGGTTTGATCCTTAAGGCAGGGGTACATACAGTGTGCTGCCACTAGCCACTTTATGACTACTGAATTTTCCGGATTTAAGAATATCAGGTTGGTTTGGGTTTTTTTCAAACTTACTAATCTTTTGATCTGAAAATTTCAATGAGATCTTGTGAAAATGAGTTTCATTATTTCTGGCTACCAGCTCTTCTCTGTGTGGAACTTTGATTAGGAGAAAAAAAAAAAAAACCAACAAAAAACCCAGCCTTTGTTATTCCACATATAAAACCAACTTCTCTGTAAAAATAATAATTAAAAAAAAAATTAGTACCAGGACTGGTTATGTGATTGTCTGAGTAATATGCATAAGATGAGACCCTCCTCTTCTGGTAGTGAGTAATATGCATAATCTGAGATCCACTTCTTCTGGCAGCACCTATCTTTGGCCCACTCAACTTGCAATGGTTGTCCTAGCAGGTCTTTCACTCTGTCTGTGCCCTGAACATAGCCTGTACCAGGAAGTCTCTGCAAACAGGTCAGGCATTTGCCTCATCTGAAGATGCCTTGAAAGGAGAGAAGTTTATCTTAAGACTTATTTCGATTCTTTAAAAGACATGCATGGTCTGTCATTTGTCCCAAACAAAAATATGACTTATATAGCATCACAATGAAGGCTGGAAGTTGTAAACCTAGATGAAGCTGTTCAAACTTGAACAAACTCCATGATGTGAGCAGTTAAAGAGCTGTCTTTGTAGCTGTCTGTGAGCTCTGAAGATAAGTGATCCTTCTTCTCAGTTGCCTCCTTGGAGCCCTTTTCCTGCCTTGGCATAACTTTTTTCCCCCTTTACCTGTGAACTCTCAACCTTGCCCAAAACAGCATAGCTCTCCAGATGTTCAAAGAAGGAAGACAAATAGATTTTTATTTACTGAAAGCAAAGTCTTCATGGAGCAGTTGAAACCTTACTGGTCTGTCCCCTGAGGATGCCTTTTGGAAGGAGAAGGCTACAGCCACTGACAATGGATGGTGAAGCAGATGGGCAAGGGTAGCACTAGGGAAAATAAGTGAGGTGGGTGGTATTTGCAATGGTAAAAAGCTATTCTTTGGTGCACGTACACATTCGGTTACTGTTACAAAGTTCATATAAGTGCAAAAATAACTTTTTTTGCTTTTACTACTCTCCAGAATTTGACAATAGTCTGCAATGACTTTTTTATTGCAGGTGCAATGTTTCTGATGCCAAGAACACTCATATGTAAGGTGTATATGTGAGTGTGCTGATGTTGTGTTTGTGGCCTCATATAACAGCATGTATTGGAAAGCCATTTGCCAGAAGCATCACTTCTGGTTTTTTTAATCAGTTGGAAACCAAATTGAAGGGCAGGGTTTCAGCAGTAGTTTCTGTCATGGTACGTAATGAAGCATGAGCTCCAATCTTTATTTTTCTTCTTGCTGTGAGGATGTAAAGATTCGCATTTGCCTTTATTTTTAAATAGAAATCAAATATGTGAAACCTTGTTTTCTCCAAATGTTTTCATACTTGAGCTGTGAGAAGAAGGGGGTAGTTCCACCAGCAAAGTTTCCTGTAAATAAGCATAATATTTTAGCAGTGAGTTAAAATTTTAGTGCCACAAGCAAACTGATATATGCAAACAAACTGGTATAGTCAGTCAATACAATTGTGATTTTTTTTTAATAAGGATAAAATATAAAGCATATATTATAAACATCATTAACCTCTATTTGATATTTCATTCCAGATTATCAGGACTGAGCCAGATTTGTTTGTTTATTTTTCAGAAGCAGCAGTATTATTTCCAGTTCTGAGGGTATATTCAGAATGAGCCAGAGTCCAAAAAGGCTCCAGAATCTGCTGTGTAACCTCTGCTGGCTTCCCTGGTTGTGTGCTATTTTCTGGTGCTCTCTGCTTTCAGGACAGAAGAGACATTAAGACACTGCAGCCTAAGGTCTTCTCCGTAAAGAAACAAATCAGATTCCTCTACAACCAGTGTATTCAATAACAAAGATTGTTTCAGAAGGAGTTTCTGCTGGAGATGTGTAGAACCTGAACAACCTCTGCAAAAGCCAATTACTTGCCCTTAGTCGCTCTCAGTTTCTCCTGTGGTAAACACCCTCTCTCTTTTGGTACCACGTCCTGTAAGCAGCAATTATTGCAACATGCCTACATGACTCAAAGCCCTAGCTTGAATATTAAGGGACCCAAGTCTATGACAACTGAAAGCCCATTTCCTTTTAAGCTCATCTCATCCCATTTGTACTACTGTAGAGATTTCTCCTAGTAGAATTATCAGCCAGGTATTGTTTCCTTTTCTGATTCCCTCCACATAGCTTCATACTTTGTTTTGTTGTTTTTTATCTTACAGTGACATCTGTACATACTTTGGCTACACTTCATGTAGACTATCTGAAGACCATTTTTCATGATGATTCATAAAGAGAAATACTATTTTATAGATTATTTTTCTGCATACTAATCTATGTTTGAAGAGACTCGAGGTGGAAAGGTGTTTAAAAAGTATCTGTATATTGCTTGACATGGATGCCACTCAAGTTTAGTTCCATAATAGAAGCTGCAGCCTATTGATGAATGAAATAACTTGTTTCTCTGTGAAGAATTATTTTTCTAGCATTATTGTATTTTATGAGAAACAGAGGGGTATTTTATCTCCCACATAATCCCTTTCAAGTAAACATGGCCTGCAGCAACAGCCCTTAACACGGTCTTCCTCAGTTATATGGAGTCTCAGCTATGCTTTTATGCAAACATCAGTAGAATACAGCAAGGCTGTCAACCAGATTTGTGGCACTGATACACAGGCTATTTAAATGTGTTTAATTTTAATATCTATGACCGTAATACTCGCTGCTAGTTCTTTTCTGAGTGTCTTTTCTTAACCAATGCATAGATGTTGATGAACTAACTTTCCTACAGTTTTCTGAGTGACCTCTTTACTATTTTTCTCCTCCCCTCTTAGGAGTTTTCTTATTTAATACATGCAACTGCAACCTTTTACTGCAGTGTGTTAAAATTTATTTTGTTTATTATTAATTATTTATATTCACCTTCTTCAATTAAATATTTATTTCCTTTAATTCCTGTTTTTGGTAGACTATAGTAGCTTCATTGAATTCTAATAAGTTGAGGGGTTTTGCTGTCCTGACAGGCATTTCTAAAAGTTTGACTTCATAATAGTATGGTCTAGAAAATAATTTAAGTCTAGTATAAATGCTGAAAGCGGTTTGGTTGTAGCAGTATATGGTATAGACCTCTACATAGGATTATCAATTAGGGAGAAAAGCTTTTTCTGAAGATAAAGCTTTGTAAGGCATGCTGTGGTGTAGATGTATCCAATGAAAGTAAAGTAGGTCTGCTGATAGAAGCTCTTGGTTCCTTTAGTAATATTCCAATATTATATTAACTGTATAAATCTGTCTTTGTAATTTAACTGCTTCAGATTCAGATTGCATGGTTCACTACATATCTTCTGAAACCTGTTTCTCCTATATCTGCATTTCACCATGAAACTGTTTTGAATATTTTAAGCCAATTCTATTTTAATATAAATATTTGACTTACTGAGAAGAAAACCTGGAATACACTTCTCTGTTTCTGGTAATGTGACATTTTCAGTAATGAAGTGTTTGTTCCTTTGGAAAGACCTGTGATGCTGGTTCTTTTTCCTAAGAAAAAAAAAATCAATTTTAAGATAATAACTTAGTGCTGTTTTTGTATATTATTTTCCCTGATGTTCAATTCTGTTTGCGTTTGCTCTTCAGAGAGGAAGGAAAGAGAAAATTGACTGAAGCCATTCTTAAACAGGTAGATGGAACATTCAGTTATACCATTCGATTGAGCTGCATCCTTCTGAGTCTAAATGAATGCAACTTTGGCAACCCTGACATGTATTAGAGGTGTTTTACTCTATAAAAGAGGAATATGTGAGTATATGTTTTAGTTGTCCAGGTACTGTTGCCATTTGCTGTGTTATCTGAACATATTGTACTTAAATACTTTTGTTGCTGTTTGTATTTTCTCCTTGAAGGAAAAATAGCTCGCTTTCATAAACTGCTGTACTCACAAGGAATAAAACAAAATTGGAATGCCTTCATTTTCATCTACAACATGATGTTTGTGATGCTCCCAGTACTGACATTGTCTAAACAGTAAAAAAGGCAGAATGTTCCTTCTGTTCTTGAAAATCTTCCTTTCGACCTCAAGTCTGCACATCTTGTTGTTGTACATGTTACTGCAAGTGTTCCCGTTACTTGCCTGTGGAGCACAGCCCTGGGCAACTAAGGCTTGCTAGAACTTGCTTTCCTGTGTGCTCTCAGATCCATTCATCCAACGTCCTGCAAGGCCACCTGCACCAGAGATGGGAGTTAGACCTGTTGCCTTGAAGGGCAGTTAGTTTGAGACCAAACTGCGTGAACTTTAAGACAATCAGGAATTAAGAATTTCAGTGGTTATCCAATGAGATAACCCTAAGTTATGTGCTGTGCTGAGGGCTTGGGTTAGAAACAACTGATTTAGGTCAGGGAAGAAAGCTAAGGTTTAATGAGAGCTAATTATTCTTCCATGGTTTGTTGTCTTCTATATTGCCACCTCTGTTACGTAGCACAGGTTATGTGACTGCTCAGTTTCATAAACACTGTGAGGGTGTAGCTGGATTCTTGCAAGAGGCCAGGCAGATCTGGCAAATGTGGTAAGAATTTAGCAGCCATTTGTGAAGGCATTTTGTTCATGATGATTTTTGTGTATGCATGCTAGATGCATCACATCAGGGCAAAATCTTTTGAGCTGCAGTGATAAAACAAAAACATCTCTGTATTTCTCGGTTAGATTTCCGTATAAGAACCCTTCATTAAGATGCTATGGCAAATGCTATTGGCAACTTCAGGCATCTACAGTCTAAGACAGTCAAAAGCTATTTCATTTATGTGTTTCAGAATAAAAGAAGCAGCTGGTCTAGGGTGTTACAAAGTGTACTGCTGTTACACTTGGGATTAAAGGGAGCCTATAGGAAACATGGTCAGGGACTCTTTATCAGGGAGTGTAGTGATTTTTTTTTTTTAAATGAGGGGTAGCCTAGTGGAACCTGGTCTAGTGGGATGTGTCCCTGACCATGGCAGGGGGGTTAGAATTAGAGCATTTTTAAGATCCCTTCCAACTCAAACCATTCTATGATTCAAGCTTTTAAATTTATACTTTAGGACCAGGCATAGTTTGAAAGACAATGGTGTATGGTTTTGCATAGCCTTGCTATGGACTTAGTGACCCAAAGAAGCTCAGGTCACTAAATTGTGTGTGTATGGAAAGAGACTTAATTTAGTGCCCGTGCACCATGGCAGGTGGTGCATTCTCAAAAAGACAGAGCTATATAAATTAATGCAAAATCACAGAATCACAGAATGTTAGGGGTAGGAGGAGACCTCTGAAGATCAAGTCCAACCTCCCTGCCAGAGCAGGACCAAAACTAGGGCAGATCACTCAGAAATGCATCCAGACAGGTCTTGAAAGTCTCCGGAGAAGGCATCATGACAGTGGAAAACTTGCAATGCTTTGGAGAATACTCAGAACCAATCCCCTTTCACACACAGGAGAACAAAACTCATTGCCAGTCACGCACAGCCTTAGAAAAAACCAATCCAAATAGACAAGTGCCCCCCTAATGGATGGGTGCTTAAAAAGGCTGGTAAGAAACCATTGTTCTTATTTCCCTTTGAAAACTTAAAAATTCTTCTTTTAAGAACAATTTCCAGCATTAGAGTGGATTTCCTGCTTTAGGATCTTTCTTACAGTTTATCCTGTCATCTGTGTAGAAGCAGATGACAGTCTGTTTCTTTGTGCTCAATGCCAGTTAGCCAGCTCACAAGCCTCCCTTCTCAGCCCATAGAGCTTTTTTGAATCACGACACAGAAACACATGGCAGTCCTCCTGCACTTTGTTGGTGAACAAAGTTGACTTCCTGAGTTTGGTTCCCAAAAGATAACTGTTGGTGTCCTTTCCCTTGTGGCTCTCTGTACAGTGGAGAGAAGGGTGTGATGGTGGGAAAGCCTTGATATTTGCCTGGGTGGGAAAAAGCAGGAAGTCAAGGAGTTGCTGATATTGATGTCATGGTCCAGCTAAGAAGAAACCAAAAGCAGGTTAAATTATTCCATGGTTCAATTTACAGTGAGCGATGATATATTTCACAAATTAATCAGCTGATTCATCCTTTGACTTTCTTTTCTTGAAGCTGATGATTTAAAGTCAGTTGAAGGGTGAGAGTAATGTAGGGTTGTCTTTTTTTTTTCCATACTACAGATGCAAATATTTTTTCCTCCAATTCTCTGTTAATTATTCGCTTCCTTTCCACTTCTGTCTTTCTGCCTTTGAAGGAAGAACACGCATATAACAGAAAGACACTTAGTAAGCCTAAATAATTTAAGTTCTCTTTTATAATTTCCTTAAGGGACATCTTGGGAATAAAAATTTACTTATTTATATGTGATTTTGTTGCTACTGCTGGGGTCTGAGGGGGGCAGACCTACACTGTAATTCTGAGCAAGAACATTCACAACATTGCATTCTTCTAAGATTTTTCTCTTATTATCTAAAGGAAAAAATAGAGAAATGCATTTACTAAATTAAACTTACAATGTTCTTGATGGTCTGTTTTTTCTACTGCATTGCAAAATTGAGAAGAAAAAAAAAAAAGAAAAAAAAAGGTATGTGAAACAAACCATACAGCTGGAACACCCCCTTTTTCTGTCTGTGTAGTTTAGGAAAAGCCATTAAGTCAAACAATACAGCATTTTCTATTTGAACACATAAAATCTGAGTTCATAGAACAAGCTAGCATAACTGTACCTGCCTTGGGAACACTAACTGTGACTAACTTCTCTATAGAATTTAAGGAATGTGGAAACCAAGTGTCACTTGAGAAAAATAGCTCATGCATTTGTCATTCCCACATCCATTTTTATGACTCATTTGTTTTTACGCTGCTCTTTTCCTAAGTGCCCAGAGTGCTATCAGAAAGCTTAAACAAATGAGAGCAAATCCTACTGCCTTTTTTTGGTGAGGGTGGAGTGGGGAATAGGAGTGAGGTCTCACTGGTCCTGATAAGGCCAAATTTTCACATATGGGGCTTATTACCAAGTTCAAAATCTCAAAGCTATTACTGCTTGCTTTTCATATCACCCCTTCATCTTCTTTTCCCTATATACCGTTCCATCTTGTTACCTTCTCCCCTCCTTCTGTATCTGGGTAATTGGAAGAGTCATTTAAGCTTGCCCTTGCTGTCTGAGACAGGATCCAGCAAAGAAATTCATCATGGCCTTAGTTTCAACCACCTCCAGCTATGTCTAGTACTCTGGAGTCAGAGAGGAGACCGTGTTGAGATAAGTCTCACTTGGAGACTGTCCCCCCACACCCTTGTAATGTAAAATCTGTAGCTTTACGCTTGCCAAGATTTAAAAGAAGCTGAAACTACATAGTGATATCAGGTGTGGAGGAAGGATCAAAAGAACAAATGTGTGTATTGATGAGGTCTTGCATTGTTGCTGATTAACTCTGTATGTCATTTCTTGTGCAAAACCACGTCAAACTCTAATGGTTAAAATGGTTTGTTATGTTTCAGTCTGCACTGTGTTGAGTACAGTGACAGACTTCAGTATTTTAAAACCAGCAAATAAAGTGAAACATATCATGTTAATCATATATCTCAGAAGAGGTAAGATTTATGGATTTACCCAGGGCATTTCTAGCATAATTTTATATATATATAAATATAGATGGTCCCTAGTTCTAATTGATATCTGCTGGTTTATATGCCAGGGAATCTCTTCAAATTTACAAAATACTACATAAATCTGTAATTTATTTCTTTCTGCTCATTACTAAGAACTAATTGTGTGTACATTTCTGTGTTTTGAGTGACAAATATACATTTGCCACCTCAGTCCCCTCCCTCCAGATGCATCCTGTTAGTATGTGTTCCTATGGGAGACTACCACGTAATGGGACACTTGGGACAGCTGTGGCCTATGGTTTAGATGAACTTTAGCAGAAAAGTAGAGAAAGGTGTACTTAGCCTTCCTCTGTGAAGGAGTGTGACTACTGGGAATGAGCTATCCTATTATAATTAAAGTAGCCAAGTCCTAGAGAGTACCACTGCCTTTATATTACAGAATGCACAAAATTATTTTTGGTTTGTGTAAAGATTCAAAGAGGACTTTCCGTATTTTGAGTAAAGATAGTAATTGTTTAGTGATGCAGAGAGCTTGGTAGTTAAGATTTCTATTCCTGTTTTGTGACGTTGAAAACATCACTCTCTTCCTCTTGTTTCTTTCCATAGCTCTACAAGTGAACTGACACCCTTGAAACTTTAAAAATTTAGCTCTAAGGTTTTTTAAGAAGCTAAAATGGTCCAGGTGCAATCTTTGGATGCAGCCAATGCAGATGCAGTGGATGACACAAGCAGACCACAGGTGGCATAAAAGGAATTTCCTGGATACAGAACCAAGAAGGCTACATTTCAACCTTCACAGATGAAGTTAACAGAGCTGAAAATCTGACCAAAACTTTATTGCAACAGCTTTGTAGAAGTTGTGCCATTAGCAGGAGCATGTAGCACACTGAGCCTCAGCTGTGTCCTGTTACATTCTGGTGTTGTGGGGATTGGGCAGCACAAAACAGACACTACCAGAAAAAAAACAGTTGTTTACAACTTGTTATTTCTCTGACATAGCAACAAAACCAACCTATTGATTTACAGAGATTTAACTTTGTAGAGAAGAGATATCAAGTTTCCTTCACCCTCTACCAGCCACTCTCTACAATAGCTTCCTATCCAGCTTTCTCTTCCTTCTGAAGAGAGGAAAATGTTTTGAAACACCTTCAGATCCACAGTATTTTTCTCTGCTGCGTTAACTCTACTCTCCAGCCTTAGTATTCACATCCCAATGCTGGCTAATGAGAAGGAAAATCGAGCTGTGCTTACCTATTTGTCTTATGGTAATGAATTTTCTGCTTCAGAAGTAATGCTGGGCAGGAAAGGATGCATGAGGAGGGTGAAGCACCGGATAGATATGCATCAGACCTGACAAGTTCTGTTCTGGCCCAGTGCTTTTGCAAGGAACTTTTTAAACTTCACACAATGGGATTTAAAGAAAACATCAGCTCAGAACACCAGTTCTACTGTTTTATTGTCCTCACTTGGCAACAGCTGAATGTCATGTTTGTGTTGTTCTTGCACATGTCTCTTCGTCTTTATTTACAAATAATAATTTATATAACTTCTTTTAACTGTTTATATAACTTCTTTTAACTTCTTATACAACTCTTAAAGACAGCTGCATGACTTGCAGTGCTTGTTTAGAAAATAAATGGCATTGTGTCATGGTTAAGGGTCAGGGCATTCCACTAGACCTATAATAGACACTCTCTGTTAACCTCCCTCCCTCCCCAAAGGAAAAGAGAAAGGGAGTAAGGGAGACTTAGCGATTAGAAAAGGAAACTAGAACAGCTTTAATGAAAATAATTGTAATATTAATAATAATGATAATAATGGAATATATACAAATATATACAAAAGCAGTATCGAACCCAACCACCCTGATGGTAATTGCATCACCGTCACCACTGATGCTGTGGAGCAGGCACTGGGAGAGTCCCAGGCTGGGCCCAGCAGCAGACGGGAGCTGGATTCTGGTAACAGATTCAGGAACACACAGATCAGGATAGAAGGCAGAATGGACAGAGGCCTCCTCAGATGCTCCAAGGAAGAAGCTAGAAGAGGACCTGAGACAAGCCAAGCAAACCCAGCAAAATGGTCCAAGAGGCCAAAGAGAGGGGTGAGACCCTCCTGATCCCTCAGCTTTATACTGAATATATGTACATGGGATGGAATACCTCGATGGCTAGTTTAGGGTCACCTGTCCTGTCCGCTCCTCCCTGCAGGTGTGGCCTTTTACTTTCTGCACCCCCCAGTGTGGTACACAAGGTCCAGCAGTGGCCTTGGGCTGCACACCAATCCTTGGTGCTAACTCTAAACATGGGGGGTTGTCACTGCTGGACGCAGACACTGCCTGTGAAAACAGGCTGCTGACTTCAGACAGTGCAGTTAGTTAGAAGAACTGAGCTGAAAAGTAAAATCACTGAACAGAATTAGTTCTGTTCTCACTCAAACCAGGACACATTGTCTTTTGCCTCTTCATTTAGCATATTCCTAGTTCCTGTGAGTTTGCAGGTATGCTTAATTACTGACATAATTCACAGGATACCATAAATTGTCTTCTCCCCTGCTATCATCATTTCTTCACTAAGGCATTTGTATAATGATACAAAGGATTTTACAAGTATAAAAGGAGAAACTGATACACACAACTAACACTATAAAGTCAGTGATTCAGCTAATACCATTCAAGAGCAGAACACTAAAATTTCAAGTTTACATCCTTGTTCAAGTGTTCTATTTTACCATATGGGGAGGTAAAAATCAACACTTGATCACTTGGTCAAATTCTCGGGCATTGGGCTTGCAGACCCTTGATTTACTCAGCAGCATTAATTTTGGGTGGAGCTATTTAAGAGCTCAGAAACATTCTTTAGTAGTAAATGGAGGAAAGTAATAAAATCATTAACTATACATACTCACAGATATGTTCTTTCAGAAGCTGAAGTAGGCCTATTTTTATTTTTTTAAGGAGAGACAGAGGCATTTTTGTGTGGCTATGCTTGTATTACTGATTGTGTTTTCAAGTCTGTTTTCAAGGGAGAAATTCAATTCGTTTGTGTTGTCATCCTCACACACTATTTGGGGAATGTTTGTTCTTGCTGGAGAAGTCAAAAGGAGTAGCAGGTAATTGAAATCTGACCTTCTCCAAACTGTGGAGGAGAAGCTGCCATTGCTTTTCCATAGAAATGTACTTGCTGCTAACAAAAGCCCAGTATAACCTTTTTTTCCCCAACTGCAATCACTGTATTGGTAATCCAAGAAGCAAACATTTGATTCTAGATTGTTACTTGCTTTGTTAAAATACAACTGTCTAGCCTGTATGTTAACGACCAATCAAGCACACACCCGCTCAGTTATTTCCATTTCTTTGCAAAGACTGAGAAAAGAGGAAAAGAATCTGCAGTGGGCACAGTATACATGAGCAATAGGATTTCTGGGAAGCTGTAACCTATAGACACTACCCAAGCACAACTCTGCGGTTCACGTTAAGGGATTTCCTGTTCGAGATGTTCAGCTGATTTCAGCTGTAGCAATATGTGCTAGGGCACACGTGCTGTGCCACAGAGAACTTGCACACAAGTTGAAACTTTATACAAAGCACATTTTCCACCCTCAGATAAAGGAAACTGTCAGCAAAGCACAGAGAACAAAGATGCCTGTGACTCATGAAAGAGATTAATGGGGTTTTAGTAGCATGCCTAGTTTGAGTTGAATATAAAAGATAAAAGATGTCTCGGACTATCCTTGGTGTATTAAGCAAATTCTGGATTCAGCTGTGGTTATGCTTGCTATTCATATCTGGAAGCTCATTTCTGATGGTATTTATCAGATCTGTTGGTTTTCTTCATAAATACTTTTTCAGTGTAGCCAGTAACTGTGGGCCAGAAAGAAAGCATGCACACATACAAAAGCTGTGGGTTGTATTTTAATAGGATCCCTACTGCTTATCATCACTGGTTTATGTAATTTTCTGGAAAAGGTCAGCATAGTTTGTGCTGTGAACAACTGAAGCTGAAAATTTTGACTTTGCTTTGTTTTATTTTGTTGTTGTTGTGTTTTTTTTTTTTCACTGAACTTGTAATCTTCCTACTAAATGCAGTATGAAAAAGGAACTGTAGAAAAAATGAGGCAATTCCAGCCTCAGGCCATTGCACCTTTGCTCTCCAATTGTTGTGAATGTTACTAACAAAGCTAGTCCCGAATAACAGTTGGTTACAATGTTTGGTTTAAAGACAATAAAATGTTCAGATCTTTAGCTCTAAGACCAGTCCCATAGTGCTTGGTTGGCTTGTTTCTGTATCTGTCTTATAAATTCTCTACTAGAATATCTATAAGTTTGATTTTGCTTTCTTTAGCACATGTGCAAACAGCCATCTTCAGCACGATTTCTCATGTTGATTGTACTTCTCTAATTACTTCTATAGGCTTAGCGTAATATTCAAAATATTTACTTTGCTTTTAATGTTGTGCGGTTGTTCAAAGCAGCTGACTGGTTGCTTAAATACATCTCAGAGGAGGATAGGGCTGAAGGAGGGTTCCTGCTGTTGGCTGAGTAAAGCTGCCCTCTGCTTTCTTGAGGAAGATCAGGAAGAAAAACTCAAGGCCAGCTTTTATTTGAACTAAAGAGCCCACTGGAAGAAGGTTCTGAAAGAGATTTGGGCTTGGCACTTGGTCCTTGAGGGACTGGGCAAGGAAGCCAGCCCTCATACTTGATTGAGAAGGCACACTGACAGCTCATCCGCAAAGCCAAGGTGTGCTTCCATTTTTCTTTAGAAAAGAGGACCCAGAAGTGACTACTGGAAGTGAAGCTGTGTTACAGAGTTGTGGAAACTTTGAGCAATGGCAACAGAAATGAAACCAGCCCAGAGAAGGCACTGGCAGAGGGGACTACCCCTAAAGTTCTTCAGCATTTTCTCCCTTACTGTTTAATATATAACAGATGGAGTGCAAGGGCTTTTTCTTCTAGTGATGCTGGGAAAAACAGTATTCATTTCTCAAGTTCAAATTACATCTTGTTAGTCTTGCTGTCTGTGTTTGGGAAAGCAGAGACATAGAGATAGCACTATAGAACCATAGCTGAATTGGTATGAAAGCATGCACTTCTTGATGAGCAATGGGAGCAACTCCTTAAACCCACATTACTTATAGAGGTTTCTTAGTTTCTTCTCAAACAGATGAAACAAATTCCTCCAACATTCTCCCAAGCTGCACTTCTACCAAGGCAGCCTGGGAGTGATTCCCACCCCCTTGGCTTCAGATGTACTTCTTTGCACCATCCCAGTATTGAGTCAGGTGCAGACCCAGAAACACATCTCTCCTGGAAAGCTGAGCATGGGAGGGATTGGCAGGATTTTTCAGGAGGTCCCATAATTAGGATGACTGAGAATCAAAATATGCTATGGTCCTGCTGAGGGATATGTCTATCTTTTGAGGTAAATATAGTCACAAATGCTCAAAAGTTGAAGGCATGGTTATTATATAAGGATTTCATCTACACAAGTAAAAAGAATAGATTTCATCTACACAAGTAAAAAGAATACTAGCTAGGAGACTTGTTTTGTAATTGCAGAAGCAGCCATAAAGACTGTCTTTTGACACAATTGATGTTGTTTTCCTAAAATATTCAAAGAAGCATGTGAATAGTGAGCTGTAACCAAAACACGAAATCTTATTTCTGAAAGTAGTACTGTCATCGAAGGGAGGTGCATGACAGATTTACTCATAGCCATGAAAGCTGCAAGGTACCTGTCCCATCAGAATTAAACTAGAAGTGAAGTCTTTGTTTCAGTGGGATATATGTATTTTTCTGGGGTTATTTCCCCTTTGCAGCCTTGTTTTGCCCCAAATTGGATCCAATAAAATAGGCTAATTATTCATATTTGAATCGTGTTTCATAATGAGTATGGCTTCCTGGGCACAGAACACCCATGTATACATTAGTTTCACTTAGAGAATAGCGAGCTTATAAATAGCACAGGCAATCGTACTTTACCTCTGAAGTTTCTCTTATGATTATCAGGCATTTCCATATATGTGTGTATAGCAGTGCAAAGGCCAGGTAAAAGTCTGAAACACCACTTGCTGCACATGTGAAGAGGAACATCCTTCACCAGATGTTGGTCAGGACCGTTGTAGATAACAGAGATTCGTAGAGAGAGTCACACACCTGACAGAGGTGCTGCTGTTTCTACCAAAGCCTGAGCATGCAGGAAAAAACAGAAAGCTAAAAATTCAGTGTTGGCAGGAAAAGCTCCATTCAAAGTTTGTCCTAGCAGGAAATTTTCCTTGAGAAAGGGAGCGGGAGGGGGGGGAAAGGAAGTAGGCCTTTGACTGTGAGTGCTGTTACGAGAAGAAGATTGGCTCCTTTTCTTCAGCGCCAGGGATGGTCATGCAGTGAAATGCATGCAGGGCATGTAGCAAGTGTTATTGGGGATGTCTTTGTGTTGCCTCCTGAGCTTGTCTGCTTGTTCTGAGTAAGTTTGTGTCCCAGTGGAAAAGCCAGAAGAAAATACAGGCACAGAAAATTCTCTGTGTATACAGGAACAAGGCTGGACTCTGCATAAGAAACGGGGAGTATGTATGATTAGTCATGACACAAAGTGGCTTTTGTGTGATATGAGCAGCTCCTCTGTGATTGTTAAGACAGCACTTCAGCTGTCCTAAAACTGCCTGCTGGGGACCAAATGCTTACTTACTTCTGTCAAAAGATCAAATGCTAAATAAGAAAAATCAACATGTCAGAAAAATTACCCTCTGGAAGTGACTGAGGGTATGGCAAGATAAAATACCAGAGGAAGGGAGACTTCTTTAACTCAGTCTGGAAGTAATGCAAGGGTGTGAGTGGTGAGTGTTAGTCATCGGTATTTTCTGTGCTCCTGCTACACGCCCTGGCAGACCCCAGCCGCCTGCTTCGGCCAGATGCAGCTGTGCAGGGCAGGGCACAGGGCAGTGTGCAGTCCCCAGCTGTGTCTGTGGAGGGGATCTGAACTTTTTGGCCAAACAAAGACTGAATTTTCTTCCCTTCCTCCAGAGAGCTTTGCTCAGCAATAGAGCAACTTCAGAGCACATGTTCTCCCAGTGGTGCAGAGGACCTGACTTCTCACATGGTTTCTGCATGCTCTGGATTTGGTAGAAGACTTTAGAGTATAACCTGAAAACCTCAGTGAATGGTGAATATTCCCAGAGTCCTGGCTGGTACTGACTAAATGTCTTCTGAATGGCACAACGCCAAGGACTACAGTTCATGTTACTATTCCCTTGGAAGGAGATTTGCTCCTTTATGCATCTCTGAGACTTAACTTTTGTTATCAAAAACTTTGAGAGGCTTTTAACTAGCAGAAACCTGGAGTACTACCCTGTTTGACTAGATTCTGACTTATCATCAGTGAGAACAGCTGCTAATCTTTTCCCAGGTTATGACTTATTTATTCATAGAGGCTAAAAAAGACCAGAAAACTGAATTTAAGACTGTATGCTCAGTGAAGTCCAAATAAATAAGCGTAGCTCAGAAGGTCTTGCCAGGGTGAGAGTACTCTTTCTTCCTTTCCCTGATGGAGTGTTTATGTATGGCAAAGCTCTGGATCCTACAGCATCTATGGTTTGTAGAGCATCGTAACCATTTAAGTTCCTAGCCCTTCTGCAAGTAGCCCCTCTCTGAGGAGTGCTGAAGACCAGCATAGCTACAGTGCAGAGATTTTCTATTTTTATTCTTACCAGTCATCACTCAGATAACAAAATTAATTTATCACCACCTGATAGTGTGGACAAATAACAGTTTCCTTTGCCTTTCTCCTTTTCTTTTGCCTTTTCCCTTTCCTTTGCCTTTCCTCTTTCCTCTTGGATAGCTGGTTTACAAGAAAATGATAAATGTCTATGTCCAGACATGGACTTGTTATTGCAGGGAGAGGATCTGTTGCCCAATGGACTCTTCATTGTATGATACAACTGTTCTTCTCTCAGATTGGAGCTGAGCTACTTTTGTGTTTCCATGAGGAGCATGCAGAACACTGCATAGAATACAAAAATGTTCCTCTTAGATGATAGGATATTAAGTAAAGCCTAGCTTCTTGGTGGCGGTAGCAAGCTGAAAACTTGGTGCTTAAGGAAGGATTAGGCAGTAGCAGCCCATTTTCAGTGCAGTGGAACTGGTCAGGTGCTCTTTCAGTTCATAGAAAATCATAATATGTTAACCTTATTGATGGGCCTCCAGTTCTTCCATGCATGCATAGCGTTCTGGTGGGTTAAAATTGTTGAGACTAGTGGAACACAGTACTAAAAACACATTTTGAAGATAAAATGACAGACAAGCTTTTAGCAGATTTGTAGTACTAACAGCACTGAGTCCAAACTTTTCTAGTCCTCTCCTCATGGTAATGTTCTTAAAATGTGATTCAAGGAAATGGAGTCCTAAACATGAGTTTATATAAGTCTCTGTTTCTATATGGCCCTAGCCTATGAAATTCTGAAATATGTGTCTGTTACAGTTGTACAAATCAAAGTCACACATCCTGTGACCTGTTGCTTTTTTCACCTTGTGTCAATGTAATTAAGGAAAAAGCTAAGAGAATAGTCACACCAAACGAGAAGGTAAAAAAGTCATGCCAAATAAGCATCCCCATCTGTCTTTCTTTAGAGTGCTATGACTCACACAGATGTCTGGAAATCATCCCATTTCCTTCCTGCCCTGAAAAAGAGGTTTTTCACAATTAGAATGTAGCCACTTAATTTTCATTTCTGTGCAGGAAATTCATTCCAGAGAAAATAACATGGATGCCAGTTGCTAACTAGTTAAGGAAGAAAACAGAGTAATTAAGTATACATACTTTCTTACCTTTTATCTCTTTCTGTATGTGGCTTCAGTGCTGCTTCCAAAGCCATTCAGGAATACAAAGCTAACATGATATGTCTGCTGTTCCTCATAGGCTGTGTCTTCACTCCCTGGCTCTAGGATGGATAAGAAGCATGTTTCAAGGTTTTACTATGAAACTTCCCACAAAACAGCCATGGAAGTAAGAAGTAGATGGGATAGAGAAGGGATATGACAGTAGGTTTGGAGCTTTTAGCCGCGAAGGGAGCTCGAGGAGGAGGTGTTCTTCTTTGACATGTTTCTGTGTTTCGTGTGAAGCAGTCGCTAGGTAAAATGCAGAATGACTCTTGGGAATAGTGCTTATGCCTCTTCATGAAGCTGGCCTGTACTACAGTAGAAATCTGTGTATTCAGATGGTCAATAGACCAGAAATATAAACAAATCTATTGTAAAAGTGGAGAGAACATCTAACTTACAGTGATTCCACAGCTGCATTTGCATGGAGAAAGAAATGTTTGTTAAATGTACTGGCATTAATTATTAACAATCAATAATTATTAATGATTATTGGTTATTCTTGGTTAACAGAAATTAAATTTCACTTCACACCTAGATATAAATATTGAAGAACTATTTAATAGTATGGTAGTGAGTCTGAGAGAAACACTTGGCTTTTAGCCATGTGTTAAGAGTTACAGTGTGTTCCCAGGATGCAAGAGAAAGCATTCCATAAATGTTTACTACAAATACATTGTTAACATTTGATTAATGTGAACGGACAAGAGACAAATGTTGGTTGCTCTGTTTAGTGTTTTGGTCCTTGTTCATTTACGCTACTTTGCTTTCCTAAGGAAAAAGGACACACAAAGAGCAGTTTAGAGCAACAAACCTATCCTTGCAGCTGGAAGAGCTGTTCTATTTGGTTTGTTGGGGTTTTTTTCCATTAAAATAAGATAGAAACACTTTCACTAGATGAGTGGCAAATTAGGAAGATGTCATTGTGTAAGACTTTATATATGGATATAAGGAATGTGTCAAGTACAACAGTCTACCATTTGACAGATGATGGTTTCAAAAAGATGACTGCATTCACACTGCTGGATTGCTACTGGAAGAGCCAGATGAAGTTGATTCGGTTCCAGATGGTAAATATGAAAAGTTTATTGGAAGGCTCAACAAATGTAGCATTTACAGACACAGACTTGCTGCTGAGGTACCAACTAAGTGGATTTTGTATACGTTCAATGTTAAAACACTGCAATGCACAGCATAATACATCAGGGAATTGTTAGTCTTGATGTCTCAGATGCACATTCATTTGCAAATACTCAGTCCATAAACTAAGGACTGTTTCCTTTAGCCACGGACATACTTTCTTTATGGCCAACTTCAGTGATCATGTAAGTTTACATAGCAAGAAAATAAGTAATATTAATGCAAGCAGCTGTGTTAAACAGTTTGTGTAGCTTTTCAGATAAAGAGAACTGCTAGTGAAAATGCTGAAAGATGCTGACATTTGGTCTCAGGTTGTGACCTTTCCTTCTGTGTATTATTTACTGGAAATTCAGAATTTGAAATAGTGTCTTCGGTTTTGAATGGGAGAAAAGGTAACATACATTAATTAAAGATGAGCAGCAAGTGAAAAATGTTCCTCACAGCTTCTCAAATGCTGCTCACCCCTCCCTGCAAGCCATTCATTCCTTAGGCTTGTGGTTCTGGCAGAGAAATTATAGCAATTCTTCATTAACATGTTCTCAACACTCAGCTGTTTTACAAACAGAAAGCACCTACCTACCAGACAAGTTTTGTAATAGCCTAGGATTTTTATTAAAAAAAAGGTGGAAACTACTTTGATTAATGTATTATATAGTCTCAAAATATTGTCTTGGCACTTGGTATGATACCTATGGATTCTAAACTTCCAAGTCTTTTGTACTTGGACCTGGTGTTCTCTCTCGTACAGGATTTCTTTGCCAGGCAGTCAGTATAACGAACACATTGTTACACTTTTTAAAGGAAAAAAAAAGCCCACAACTTTTTTATGTAATTGTATATGAAGAAAATTTGCTTTCTACTGTCCTCCATGAGCATATTACAATCTCAAGTGAGCTTCATAGAGATATTTGCATTCGAAACAATTCTTCATGCTATGATCTTTAAAAAAAATTAATCTGAGTCTTCCTTATAAAATACATGCAATCTCACCAATAAAAAGCAAGTGGGCTACTATTCTTAGTCTTACAGTACTCAGAAGAAAAAGAAAATTCTGGAAGGAGTTGCGCTAAAAATAGTGGTACGTGGTGGATCACTGTTTACATTTTCATTAGAGCTCTGAAGCCAGTGGCTTCAGCAACTTAATAGACACTATGAAGGAGATATTTAAAAAAAAAAATGGCAAGTTATGATTACTTGCTTTGAATGCAAGTTGTATCATATGGTTATCTTTTCCATAGAGTGCACAGTGCAGCTGAATCAACAGAACTCTTACTGTGTTTCAGGTTCATAATGCTCAGGCTCTATAGGTGATCTACTCAAAACATGTGGACACATGGCTGCTTGGGAAAGTGGTGAGTTAAAGAGTGTTCCAATGTCCTAAGAATCTTCTGAAATACTGTGTCTCTCACAAGCCCATGGAGACACATGAACACTGTGGAAGTGGGAGATGGTGGACTTACATATGAAGGCTTATTTCTCAGCTCTCACTACCTCCTCGGTGGAAATGTGATATACCGGAGGTGCATAACAAACTGCTTTTGAGAGAATTCTGGGACTGGCACGTTCATACTTTTCACATTTGTCACTGACTTAACACAATTAATGAAATACCATCTTCATACTGGCTCACATTATCATTCTGACACAGGCATTTAAAAGACATTTCAGTTCTGCTTTTTATTATACCTGAGTCATTATTCACATAGACTAAAGAAGAGCTAGGACCATCTATGTGTGTGTTTGTAAGTGAGGGAGAGTGTGCATGCATTCACTCACACACAGGGAAGTGTTTGGGAAATAATTGGCACATAGCAACAGAAAACAATAGGTCTCTTTACTGTTTATAACATGAATGCCCTTAAGATTATAATTATCTGAACACAGAATCAGAGAATTGTTGAAGTTAGAAGGCATCTAGTGCAACTGTCTTTGCTGAAGCAAGATCAGCCAGAGTGGGATGCTCAGGACAAGCCTCATTCTGATCATCAAGTAAGTATTTGATTACCAAAAAAGCTATGGTAGTGTCTTAGAATCATAAGGTATTTCTAAGTGTGTTTTCTTATTGGATTCTGTACTTAGCATTCATGGTTCCTGTTTTTCATGGTTTCTCTGAAACCATGACAATAAAGAACTGTAATCACATGATTCCAAGAGCTGAAGTTTAAGACAAAAAAAATATATACAGACATTTTTAATTATGCAAACAGTGTGTCACATCTACACTCCACACAAAGATGCACAGAGTACAACTAACAGCCAACCCTTGAGCAAAGCAGTGGTTATAAATTAACTGCCTGGACTGTGAAGATAATGAGTATCATAACCAAGAATTTCCTCAGTCTTTGCTCAGCTCGGGGATGAAAATCAGCAATTGTTTTAGGAAGAAGCCAGAGCTGATCTCAGCTATGATCATAACATTTTAAGAAGAGGGTCACTCCACTTGGTCTTGGTATCATTCGATTGCTTCAAAAACAGTACAGGAGAGAGAGATGTTGATGAATTACTTTGAAATCTTAAAATGTTGATAATTATTCTTTGCTTCCCTCTTCTGTAAGCTTCAAGTTTTTGCTTATACATCACATAACTTTCAGTGATTCATACCCATCTCCTGTTTGTCATAACTGACATTTTTCCCCCTTGTTTACATGTACCACACCCTGAAGTTCCTTGCTTGTTTTGTTTTGGGTTTTTTTGTGGTGTTTTTGTTGGTTGGGGTTTTTTGTGTGTGTTTGTTTGGTTTTTATTTTGGTTTGTTTGTTTGTTTGTTTTTAGTAACATCTGTTCTTACTCATTTAAGTACTCCATAAAGATCGTTAAGACAGAAGGCTTTTTCCTCATGTGAGTAATGTTGCAGGCATGATGCATCTAGGTTTTCCAAAGGATCCAAAGTGGTTGGTTTCTTAGAATTAAATGTACAGGTAAAACCCCAAGATTTACTCTTTGGTTTTGTGGATTTTTTCAAAACTTCTCTGACAGGCTTGGTTTTGACTGCCGTGGTCAGTAGGGATAATTTATTTAAATGTTTTCTCCTCTAACTTTTCTCCAAGCATACTTTGTAATTTCTGAGAAAGCTGACATGGTTTTAAAAGTTCCTGTGCTTCCTTAATCTCACATCGTATTGCTAACTGCCAACAGGTATCAATGAAGGGTCTGAGTAGGTGCTATTTAATGACATGCTATTGAGTTTGAAAAGGCTTTTTATTATGCCTTATTAAAGTAAACCTGATAAGACTTTATACAAGACTACCTAGAAGAGGTTTTTCACTAAGAACAGGGTTTACTTCTGATAGTTTATTTCCTTCTCCTATTTATTTGCAGATACAGGACATATTATCTTGGACTTTATTTAGAGGAATATCTCTTCTAGAAGTTTCCTCTTTTAAAACCTGAATTCCTGTCCAGTTTCTTCTGACTTCAGTTAAGTTTTTTTCAAACAGAACCCCTCCAGACTCATGCTGCTCTAATTCATAACTCCACAATACTGAGAAAAGAGAAATATAAGTGAAAAGTCTGCAAATAGTCTTGTTTTCTCTGTAGCTCTGTTACAGGACCAGTGCACCACTGAGTGTTCTGTTTGCACTGGTACTTGCAGCCCCCCAGTTCGTGACTGTACAGTACAGATACATAACTTCAAGAGGCCTTTTAGGCTGAGTAAATAGCACTGGGACACATGGGGTAGAGGTGCACAGTCCAGATGAAAATGAATCTAATGGCCATCAAGTAATTGATTTTTCATGGTGCTCAGGAGGGCTGAGATGAATTTGGATTTGGTATTGGAATGTTTGGGTTTGCTGTATAAATATTTGTTGAAATATTTATACTCTTTCTTTTTATTTCTTTTTTTATTTTTTCCTTTTTTTTTTCCCCCTGAAAATAACCATATTAAAACCAGTCTTGGTAAAATCTGAACTTAATAAGTACAAGTTGATTAGCTACTAGGAAGTGGATATTGACCAAAAAATACATCTGTGTCAAAGTTGAATGAACAGGGGAAAACCAGAAATATTAATTAATAAACACTAGCTAACAAAAAGGGTAGTCAAATTTTACAATAGAAATTATAATCTGCCAAGTGGAATTAAAAGATAACCTCCCAGTATCTCTGAAGGTGCCAAGATAGTTAAAATTACAAGAGCAGGGTAGGCGAAAAAATAGGCTTTGGCCTTCCTGGCTTTAAGTAAGAAAACATACCCATGTGTTGACTGATACCTTCACTCAGATCCTTTTCCATTATTTATCGCTGGGAAGATGGAGTGTGTGACCTAATTCCTGGAGTGGGTCCTTCACTTTTCCTGTTAAGGATAACTAGTCCAATAGAGGTAAATCTTGAGGAAGATTCTTGAATACTCATGGAAAGGAGAAAGGAAGCTGAGCAAAACTCCTTTTCTTCATCTCGTTCCAGGGCACCTCCCATCATGTCTCCTCTGGGCAGTGCTCTTGCTCTGCTTCTTTATTCACACCATCTAAATATTCCAAAGTTTTGTCTTGTTTCCCTTTTACTGGAAAAAACAATCAAACTGGAAGCAGGAGCCTGAGAGAAAGAAGGTTAGTGAGATACCTGTGTCCTTGTCTCTCATCAAATATCTTGCAGCTGGAGGTAGTGGGTGTATTGAACACATCTTGCCTTTTAAAGACCTAAAAACTGTGATGGATCTTGGTTACAAAACATAAAAATCCAGGCTGCAAATTACAGCTCTTCAGAAGCTGACCAATGAGTAGTTTAGATCTCTGCTGTAGCAGAGGGAACACAATCAGCTGTGGCACAACACCCTGCTCCAAGCTAAGCCACCCTCACATGAGAGCCATCTGTGTGCAAGCCAGTCACTGATCTCTCTGACAGATGAATGCAAGACTGTGCTGGGTCTCCCATGGAGAAGAAAGGGGCCTGCAGTCACACAACAGAGGCTGGCATTTGGGGAGACGCATGATCATTCTATAAAAGCTGGAGTTGTGGAGCCATGCGATGTGGCTGAGCTAGAGGTGGAGCTGCAGATGGTGACTTGTGATGTGGTCGTGGAACCTGTCAAATCCATGACGTGGGAGGTGTCTTGAATTCCCTCTCCAGTGTACCTCTTTGCAGAGAGCGGGCAGTGGAGAGACAGACTAGGAGACTAATTCTTTTCCTCTTTCTCCCACATCTCATCAAGGGAGATCTCGAAGGGCTCCTATATTCGTGGTCACACCATGGCTGCCTCTGAACTCTGTAACTTGAAGAGATGACTATTGTCATTGCTGTAATTAAACAGATATTAAGAAAAGATGCTGCAAAAAGCGTTATAGATGTGAATTTTGGTAGGAAGCTGTGGCTATCTAAAATGTATATGTGACCTGTTCAGTGCCCCTGTAGTGTGGTGAGGTTATCAGGAAGCCACAGATGGTGATGTTAGATTTCTAATCAGGAAATAAATACCCTTAAGAATGTTGAAGACAACAGAGACGTTCCACTGGGGAAAAAAAAGCAACCAGCCATTGTACAGAGGTCACATAACTTGACCACGTACAACCTGAAGAGGCAGAGCCTGACTGTTTAAGACTGTGATGAAAACCACCAGTCGTGCACGCACTCTTGCTTCAGCACTGGGTATGCGGAAATGTTTACTTGTTGCCTTGTATTACTATATACGTGAGTGTTATAACATCATTAGGGGGAACAAATGGCCCATGCTTGTGCGTGACCTAGTATCCTTCCCAAGGCTTTATTGTCATTTAGCTTGTTCTATGTGTAAAATGAAAAATTATCTCTATTTACAGACAGGTAATTTTCCTCAAGCTGAAGAAGTAAACAGACTTCAATATTAGGTGATGATTTAATTGTCTTTGCATTTGTCACCATTGGCAATTGTAAGGTCCACATGTTAAATAATTAATGATGGCTTCTATGAGGAGTGAGGATGCATAGAAAAGTAATCAAGATTAATTTGCTTTTCTTTTACAGGAAGTTTTTGCACTCCACATCCCTGAAGGGAAGATTGTAGCAAGGGAACAGTGGTTAACAAGCCTTTATACTTATTAACTTTTTTTTTTTAAATATCACTTTTTTTCTTTTAAATCACAGATTTGTAGAATGTTAGGGGTTGGAAGGGACCTCGAAAGAATACCTAGTCCAACCCCCCCACCCAAGCAGGATCACCTAGATTAGGTCATACAGGAACGCATCTAGGTAGGTTTTGAATGTATCCACAGAAGTAGATTCCACAACCTCCCTGGGCAGCCTGTTCCAGTGTTCTTTCACCCTCACCATGGAAAAGTTTCTCCTTATGTGTACATGGAACATCCTGTGTTCCAGCTTGCACCTGTTGCCTCTTGTGCTATCATTGGATGTTACTGAGAAGAGCCTGGCTCCATCCTCCTGACACTTGCCCTTTACATTTTTATAAACATTAATGAGATTAAATAAATCACTTTAGTGGCCTCTTAAATAAGACTTTGGAAGAGTGACGGAGGGAGGAAATAACAGAATTTTGTACAGCAAAACCTTGTTATGAAAGAAATGCAGGACAAGATAATGATATCGTTCTTTGTTTCATAAATACAAAAGATATGACTTCCCTAGCATGCATCAGAAGGCCAGCTCTTAATAAGACATGTGGTCTCGTCTCAGCTGCAGTGTAGAACCTATAATAAGGGACTAGCAGCTAAGCTAGCTGAGATGTCATGTTAACACTAATCGTAACTCCTTGAAGAACAAGAAACAAGCAAAAGGACACACAGCCAGAGTTCTGTGCAAGCACTGTAATGAACGTATATTGCCAAGGGAAGCGTTGTTGGGGGCTTTTTTTTTTGTAAAAGCTTTTTTCATACTATCCAGCTGTAGAAGAGATGTAGCTTGGCTGAGCTTAACAAAGGTGAATGCCTCTGTTGTTTTGAGAAACGAGACCTGCTTTACTAACATCTGTTATTGATGAGCCCAACTTAGAGATATACAAATTCTTCTGTATTCAGCCTTTGAATCTGGCATTATCACTTTATAAGCAAAACTTGGTTCCAGGTAGCAGTGCAAATTCAACAGCCTCACAAGTTTTTTGGTATCTACACTGTAAGGAGATCACTGAATAAACTGCTCCTGATGACAATGCCAAGGAGTGATCAACTGACCTATCTGGGGAATTGCAGTTACAAGAAATAGGTCCATGAAGAAATGAAGAACAGCAAACATCTTTCCTCCACCCCAGTTTTTGAAACATCAGCAGCACTAGCTTCCAATTATCATGTTGCTGGATCTTCCTTTTCAATAATTCCTGGCTCATCTTCAGAATCATCCCAAAATTTGACCTAGTGTAAGATACTATGATGAAACAAACCACAAAGTAGAAATTCAGCAGTGGAAGCTGACATGAACATGCAAAAGAATGTATACCGTTCTTGCTCATCTTTTCAGGGACATTTTTGAGTGGTAGCTGCCCTGATCTAGCTCTACGCATCGGAGATCACGTAAAAAATAATGGCAGCAAACCCCACTTCCTCTATAATTCACCCTCTGCTTTTCAAACTGTAACTGTCTTCATGCCAAAGACTCACAGTTTGTTCTTCCAAAATTAGCTTTCCCACTCTTACAAACCCCACCTGCTTCCAACTGAAGTAATGGTGTATTTTAAAAGTTGATTCTAGTTCCAGTGGAAGAAAATGTATCTAAACCTGCAAACAATATGACTTACTACTCTAAGTGTCATTATAGCTAATTGTTTGCCAAGTCTATCAGCAGTGTTTTCTTTCTCCCTCCCTTCTTTTTCTTTATCTAAGAGTACACAATGATAACCTCCTCCCAGCTGGCCTCAAAGTTTATATTCCTTACGTAAAATACTTTGCCTTTTCAGAGTATTCCTTTGGGCTAAGAATGAATTGGACAAACTGGCAAGTTTTTTAATAATGCTTTGAAATAAAATTTCCAGAAATACAGCCCTGCCAACTCTCCCATCTTCCTGTATCCTCATCCTTTTCTTCTTACTTTGCAGCTACTGATACCTTACGACAATGTTTTACATAGAGAAACTGAGGCATAGAAATTCTGCAGCCATTAGAGGAAATCAGGGAGAGATCCAGGGAGAACTGAAGTATAAGGGCAGTCGTGACATTTCAGCATGTGCCAAGAAAGCAAAGGACGTGTGGGACAACAAAAGGATAAGATAAATGGATCATTTGTCATAACAGCTTTTTAACATGCTGGAAACATGAGAAGAAAAAGCACTGGTGGTGGAGCCCTTCTCTGACTTTCCTTGTAAGGCAGTATGAATGCCAGTCGGAGGAAGCTGAACCGACATTTCCAACCTGTATTGCAAAACTCTGATCAGTATGCAGGAGGCTACCCTTTCATTATAACACTCTCATTGCCATCTTTTGAAGTTTGGTGGGTTTTTTTACTTCATATGAAATGATTAAAGTTCCTTATCTTCAGAAAAGAGAGCCCACATGCCTCCTGCAGATGCAATGTGCAGGCTTCCACATTGCTCTAGCTCCGATTCTCCATCTTATATAGCGAAATTTTAAATAAGCTTTATCAAAAGAGTTTCAAAAAACCTCACAATAGCATATCTCACTGGACAGGATGCACTCCTGGGATATGAATGTTGTGAGGAGGACATTTGAACTTGAGCTTTCTGTAGATGAAGTAACTTTAGAAAGAAAGGTTGTTACCTTACACTCACTCTTCTCTGAAAGGCACTAAAAGCCTTTCTACACATAAAAAAAAAAAAATTTAAAAGGAAAAAAGATCTGCAGATTCCATATAGAGTTAGGAACTTGCCTGCATTTCCCTGTAGACAAAGCTTATGTTTGTACTTTGAACATTGGCATCTGTGGCACCACAAAGCTCCTTATTCTCTCTGAAGCTCATTGGGAGAGCACAGGCAGCACTGAGCATTATGCCATGTTCTCTGTGTATTTCCCTCCCTACAGTTCAATACAATAATTTGCAAGAATACCTAATAAGGATGCTCCTTTGCATGCCATTAATCACCAAAAGCAATAAAAGAAATAGTGTATCTTGTGTGCCTTTAGTACTGGGTCCCTTGTCAATGAAGATGAGATGGAAGTGCTTGGGTCATGATCTCTGATGTCACAAATAATGGGACAGAGCTATACATAATAGACATCTCCTGTTGTAGTGCCTCTCACAGTTGCTCTTCTTCTTGTTGTCTTCTTTGTAAAACATAATTTCCATAGGTCCTCAATGCAGGAAAGGGACCATTAGTCACTCACCATGGGAAATCATATAGATAAGGGCTGGAAACTGGCTAAATATTTTTTTAATGGGTTTTATCCCTTTTTCCTTTGCAAGTATCTAAAGTCTTCACACACTTATATTAATACTGCCAGAGCAGCACAAGACAGCTTTTCAGTGCAAAGCTGTAACTACCTTTCTAAATAGGGGAAAATGCTTATTTTTGAACTGGTGGGGTAAACACAGCCAGTTGGTTTTAATCAGGCTAATCTTTGTAGTTGAAGAAGTCTGCATTTTTTGTTTTGTCTTGTCCATGTGCGTAAGGTTTTCGGTAATGTTAACCAAATTGCTAATGGTGCTTTTGTAAGGTTACAAAATTACTGCCTTAAAAGTAAAGCTACACCAGGGGTGCACATTTCTGCAGCTGTTAATCACTGGCTTGTGCCCTTTGTGAATATGCAGCATGATGTAAGTCATGAAAAGATTGACCTTTTTTCCTTTCTTTTCCCACTGGTCCTGGTGTATCAGTCTGTGCCCAGAAGGAAGACAGAGTCACTTCCCAGACAGCGACTTCTTTCTTTGTTATCGTGCTGTGAAGTAGGAAGCCAGCTGCCTTGTTTATTGGTCATTATATTAGCCCAGCTCTCATGATATACGTGTTCTCTGTGACTCCTTCTGTGTTCCTTGAAACAGATGCTTCAGGAGACTGAATGAATTCACCATCACATCATTGCCTGTGTGTGAGAGAGATGATGTCTTTCCTATTTGACCAAGAAGCTACTGAGATGTGGAGGAACCCAGGGAAAATCTTTTTGCTGTTCTGGAAAGTCCAGCCTGAAACTTCTCCAGCTTAGTGTTTTGAGAGCACTTTACATTAGCAATTCAAAGTATAGCTCTTGGTTTTCAGATGCAGTTTGCAAGAAGAAGGGTAATAATATTTATTTACAAATTTTGGTGATAAAATAATTACAGGCATAAACAATTCCAGATTCTGTAGAAATACTTTTAAAAACCAGCACTGTAACAGTACATTGATAGTCCAGTGACTCAGGTGGCTCCACTAGAGCATAAACCAGGTATTTATGAAGAACAAATTACACCCTTTTTACCATGTATTTACAGAAAGAAATTTGTTCTTATGCTAACACAGATAGAACAACTCTCCAAACTAATAATCAGACTGTGATCCTGAAGCTCCCTGACATGTGCCATGCTGTCTCAGGCTCTGTCACACTGAGGATAGCTATTTATCTTAGATCTCAGCTCTCCTACACACAGTCTAAATTGTTTGCCTCTCAAGAGACAGCAGTCAGCTTTCTGCAAGTGATAAAAAGGAAAAAATATGCTGATCAAGCACAATGCACAAGCAGAAACATTCATTATTTAAGCATATTTCAATTCTTTTAAACATATCACTGCATTAGTCTTTGCTTTCAGTGGCTTGATCTTGAGAACTTGTTTACTGACTTGAACAGCTGAGGACCAACCTTTATGCCTGGAAGGGACTATAGAATCACAGTATTGTTCGTGTGGGTTTTTTCCCATTTCTTTGATTTCAAGGGCCTTGCTTGTATAACTGCGTGTACCTTTAACCCTATTGGTTTTTGTTATCCTTCTTCTTCCCCAATTTAACAGAAGTCTTTCATCATTTCTATTGGTTCCCAGTGTCAGGAGGTACTAGTGGAAAACTGTTCAGAAGGTACTTAGCATTTCATTGAGAAATTAGAAAGACTTGACCTTGCTGGATGCAAACAACTATGAAAAATCCATCCCAGAATAGCCCACAACAGCCTGCAGTCCTCTGGGCGATATGGGATTCTGGTCAGAGAGACAGGAGTGAGGCACCTCACCAACATGAACCTGTTCAAGACACATGGGTCAGCTCTCTGGAGGGCCTGCACAGACCTTGAGGCAGCTTTTTTTTTTTTCATTTTTGTTTGGTTTTTTGGTTTGGTTTGGTTTTGTGGGTTTTTTTTTGTGTTGTGGTATTTTCTGGTGAAATTCCCATGCGATGTTCACAGTGAACTGAACTCCAAAAAAACAATTTAACATCCACCTTTCACCCCTTCATAATGGTATTCTCCTTCAAATACCTTTTTTGCAAGACAATGACAAACAATTGTCACAGTTGATGCTTTCTGTTCTTTTGTGTTCCTTTCTAGCCCCCAGAATTCCACTTGGTGAAGTTATTTGTAAATAAGGATTTGGTTAGATTTTTCCTAGAAATGGTAGGCTTTCTTTTCTTCCTTTTCTTCTCAGTTGCTCTGTCCTCTATTGTGTGATAGATAGAGCAACCATTGGACGTAATCATTCTGGTTTGTTTTTACATAACCTGCTAATGAAAATAAGCCTATAAAGTCTAGACTTCTGGAGATCTCACTGCTTACATGCCACATCTGCCTTTAATCTTAATTAAGGTATGCCACGTACCTTTAATCACAACTGAGCTTTATTTTATGAGCTATGAAGGAATGAGCAATGAAGGAATCACTAGGAAGTGATTCTTTCATTTTTTTCCTCGCTGTTCTGAGCAAGGTTTTTGGGCGGCAGTAGTGAGTGTGCTGTGCCAGCACTGCACCCCCGCAGCTCGCTGTCCCCCAACATCTGCGTACCTGGGGTATGTCCTCGGGTGCCAGGAGGTGCAGCCATGCATGCATGAGAATGCATTTGCAGTCCCACACATAGTTCTCAAGGTTATGCATAAAATTCAGGCTGAACTGAAAAACACGCATCCTCTTTTAATCCTCTCGGCTGGAAGCACATTGGTTTGGGGTGCTTCTTGAGAGTCAGGCATTCAGAGGATGATAGAAAAATGAAGGAGAGGGGATTTACAGAAATGTAACACCTTTGCCACTCGGAAAAAAAAGCCTGCTGGGGATAGTGAAGTGTCAGAAACAAGAAATCAAGCATCCCACTCTATGAATATTATCTTTCCAAAGAAAAGAAGTTATACAGTAGTGTCAGAATTTTTTTGTTAGTGAGTTGCTTTCCCTCCAGCTTGTGAGACTGCAGCAGGAAAGACATAATTTGGCAATACATGTTGCAGCTATGCCAGCAGCAAGATATTATTCAGAAGGGATCATCTGTAAATAAACAAAGATTAAAAAAAGAAAGGAGTGATCAGTGATCATGTGATGATGAGCAAAGTTTATTCCTGACTGACCTTGGAGGCAGAACTTTACAACCCAGTTCGATGTGCAAAGCAGTGGAAAAACTAATTTTTTCCTTGTCTTTATCTTTTACTGCTGCTGAAGAAGGAAATTGTAATTTTGTCCTACATTTAAAAGAAGTTGGAAGTAGTTGGTTAGCAAAGCACATAATGCTGAGTTGGAGGAAGATGTACTGCGGTGGTTTTAGTTGTATCCTTACAGAGTGCCATTTAGGGGTAGTTCATTAAAACCTCATCTAAGGTTGGAAGTTTCTTCTCTCATTAAAAGTCAAACTGGAAAATGTGGTGTAAACCTATATGATGCTCCAAGATCTTGCTACAGATACTGACTGCGTTAAGACTACAGGAAAAGAGTTTGGCAAGAAATTACTATAGGATACAAAGGAACTGGTCTGAGAAAATCATCCTTCCCTCATCTCCACAAACTACATAGTGTTTACAGCCAAATCCTTCCATTCTATCCAAGTGACTGACATTAGTAACTCAATGTATTGTCCAGCTCTTGTGAGAAAAACGATGTTTTAAAATCCCAACTCATAAATGTGTATGAAGGTTTAGGGTCAGGGCCATCCACTAGACCTGTAGCAGAAGTTCTCTGTTAATCTCTCTCCCTTGCCAAGGGGGAAGAGAAAGAGAATAAGGGAGAGAGACTTATGGATTAGAAAACTAAACCAGCTTTAAGGAAAATAATAATAATAAAATGAAGTATATATAAATATACACAAAACCAATACTGAACCCAGATTGCCTGATGGCAATTATGTCACCGTCACCACCAATGCTGTGGAGCAGGCACTGGGGAAGTCCCAGACTGGACTCAGTGGTAGATGGGAACCAGATTCAGGAGCTGGATTCTGGAACTGGATTCTGGAACATGTGTATTCAGATCAAATGCAGAACAGATGGAGTCCTCCTCAGATGGATGCCGGCCATTGAAGAAGAGAGATTGAACCTTGTGATCCCTCAGCTTTATACCAAATATGACATATATGGGGATGGAATCCTTTGTTGGTCAGTTTAGGGTCACCTGTCCTGTCTGCTCCTCCCCACACACGTGGCCTTTTACTTTCTGTATCCCCAATGTGGTACACAAGATCCATCAGTGGTGTTGGTCTGCAGAGGAGCAAGTACAAGCAACAGCCTTTCTGCACACCAACCTTTGGTATTAACAATAAACATCAAGTGTCAATCCTGCTAGAAGCAGACACTGTCTGCAAAAACATGCTGTTAGCTCCAGAAAGTAGTTAGAAGAGACTGAGTAAAAAGTAATATCACTGAACAAAATTAGTTCTGTTCTAACTCAGACCAAGACAATGTAGTGATTGAATTGATTCAGACAAGTAATTTTCTTTGTTTCTCTGATAGGGCAAAGAGGAAACCTATCATTCTTACAAATATGTGAGGACATTGGCAACCATATTTACTTGGGTTTTTTTTGTTTGTTTTTTTTTTATAAATTTTTTTGGCCTGCTTTGATCCCTGGTTCTAACTTTACATACTTTTAATCAATGTATATGTAGAGTAATATGATCAAATTCATAATTACACTTCTGCCTAACATTTCCTTTACTTGACATTGTTTGAGTTGGCTTAAGGAAGCCTGTTTTTTCTCTTATCTTTCTGGAAATTATGATAGGCAACCAAATGAATTCTGAATGTCTTATGTAGCCATTTATGCTGAGATAGTCTGATGCTGCTCCAATTTCTACCATTATTTAATTTCCTAAAAGAAACTTGCTAAAGAAAAAATTCCTTTAATTTCATTCTTTTAGACAGACTCCTAAAATTCTTTTAAGTTTGAAAAAACACTCAGAAGGGCCTGTAACATTTAGGCCAAATCTTCCCACTCTTCAGGCATGAAGCCACATGAAGGCAAGGTCCCTTTCTTCTGCAAGAAGCAGCATTTGTTCCTTCCACCATCCCTCGCTCGCTGGTTCCTTTGTCATCTCTTTTTGTCTAACAAAGCCAAAAACCTGTATCTTACAAATGCTTGTCTTACAAGGCATTCTATAAAAAGGACAATTTGAGTGTAAATAGCCTTGCTATATCCCCTCTAGCATATACATTTTGCAATTTTTTTTTCATAAGAAATAGTCTTCAAACTCTAAACAGCTCCTAATCTAGTCACAATTTGGTCTATGGCTCAGGCTTCTAGGTGTTATTAAAGATACCCATCTAGAGAACTTCATTCTGCTTTGCATCTCTGGTATCATTGTTACATCATTATATTCATTTCTTTTCCTGGGAAGAACTGCAATAGACTGGTGCTGTGTTAAATCGGTCTCTGATAGAAGAAGCTCTTCTCATTTTTCCTTGAGTTGCACAGTGTTTTTCCTTTACAATATTGATTTAATAATTTATAAATATATGCTATTTACAAGTACTGATGGAAATAAAAACTGTGTTGGCAAATGTATTGATTGTCATTCTGTCATTCCCTCTCATGTATTCCTATCACTCCTTTTACAAGCAATCTCTGCTTTCTAAATCACATAATTTCAACAAGAGGGTAACAGTCAGCTCCTAATTTTGTAAGCATGATTTATAAAAGGTGTGTGTGTGTAAATCAATTATAATTATGGGTAACACTCTAAAAAAATCACATAGACCCATGATACCTGGAAGAAAATGAGTTGGCAGAAACTGTGTAAATGATTAACAAGCATTTACTGTATTCCTGTTCTGTCTAACACATTTCACATTGCTGAACGGGATAATTCAAAGAGTTAATGACGCCAGTGGGTGAAATTCTTCCTACTTTCACCTCGTACCAAGTCAGTGTTGATATGTATTTATTTTTATAGGTCTCAATCTCAGAGAGTGGCATCCTTCAGTTTTGTGCATACCTAATACTTACATAAGTATACATAGTACCAAATCCCAGAAATAGTGACGAATTTTAGTTTTATTTCAAACTAAATAATATCAGGTGAAATTGTGCTGTGAATTATTTTTTCCTTGGTATGTAGCCCGATAATGCAAGCTTTCCTTCCTCACATTTCTGCTTTTAGTAGAGAGGGATGTTGTTATTTAGCAAGTGGCATTGTCTGCTCTACTCTGTGCTAAACTGACAAATGTAGAATAGAAAAAATAAACCAAAAGTGCAATGATAACACAGCCATTTCCTACCTTTTTTAAGAACTGTGGAAATATGAATAAATCACCATCTGAGTGTCCAAAGATAGGCAATGAAGCTGGTGAAGGGTCCAGAGAATGAGTCTTCTGAGGAGCAGCTGAGGGAAAGGGGCTTGTTTACCCTGGAGAAAAGGAGGCTCAGGGGAGATGTTCTCACTCTCGACAACTCCCTGAAAGGAGGCTGGAGCCAGGTGGATGTCGGTCTCTTCTTCCAAGGAACAAGCGACAGGACAAGAGGAAACAGCCTCAAATTGCACCAGGGGAGGTTTAGGTTGGACATGAGGAATGATTTCTACTGTGAAAGGGTTGTTAAGGCCTGTCCCAGGCTGCCCAGGGCAGTGGTGGAGTCCCCATCCCTGGAGGGGTTTCAAAGCCATGGAGATGTGGTGCTGAAGGACATGGTATAGTGGTGACCTGGCAGTATTGTGTTAACAGTTGAATTTGATAATCTAAAAGGTCTTTTCAAACCTAAACAATTCTATGATTCTATGACTTTATCCATAATAGTGTATGATTATCTCTTATGGTATCTGCATCATAAGAGCACTAGAAAGGTAACAATAAGCTTTGTAGTGCTTTTTATTCTGTTGTTCAAAGTACTTTGAAAAGAACTAACAGCTACTAAAAGTATATAAAAGAGCAGGGAAGCTTAATTTTTCCATATTGGGTACAGCTATAATCATTATCTAATATTGTTAATATTCTTTAATTGTTGCCTAGCCAACAGTCCTTTTGCTTAGTGTGTCTTTTGTCTTGGAAGCATTCAAGCTCTGATGCACCTATGTACAATTGCAGGACATTTCTCATTCACCTAGCACTAAATTGCAATAAAGCAGTATTTTAATCTGAATAATCTAACATGGAAGAGTACCGCATATCAGTAAGCCCTCCTCTCTCTCAAGTACTTTTAGTTAAAATGTCAACATAGGAAATAGTATTAGCCAAACACCTCTTCACCTGCCAGTAGCTGTTTTGAGCGGAAATCAAGTGATATGAAGAATCTGAACTGCAGCAAATACCATCTTGAGTGAGAATGTTACACAGGCATTCTATCCCTTTCTAATTAACTCTAGCAGTCACTGCGCCTGCGCTTCAATTAGCACTTTGTAATTGTAATTTCATTCTAACCCTATTTTTGATCTTATATAATGCCTCAAGCTAGCTAAACTTATTTTCCTCCTGTCAGAAGGGAGTTACTAGCAGGAAGCTGAAACGGCCCCACCAGACCTCCCCTGGCAGCTGCTGTGCGTGCTATGTGAAAATACACATTACACCCTTCAGCTAGATCTAATTTAGAAATCTTTGAGCTCGTAATGATTTCCTATAGTTTGGCCTAATTGAATCTAAGTGCTTTTGCATTAAAACTAGAATGCCCAGCTGGGCCCAAGCGGAAAGCCTGTGACCCTGAAAAACAGTCCCAGAAACAAGAGCCCTCCTCTGTGTGGACAGGTGCCATCTACTGCACCAAAGCCACCGCTATCTTCTGCTTTGACCTAGTACCTAGATTGCAAAAATGGTTTGGTCAAGACCAAAGTCTTCTGCAGAACTGAATTAGCACCAACATATGCAGCAGCTGCTCCATGAGATGAAGCTTCTGTAGCCTGATGGACTCTCCTCCCGAAGAAAGGAGGCACTGCTGAAGGAGCTGCTCCCACCACATCGTGTCCCACTTTGAGGAAAAAGAGCTCTGCTGATGCTGGGAATGTGTCACCTGGAGTAGTGCCCAAAGTGGGGAGCTGGGCTCTGAAGCATTCCCTTCATTCTGTGACTTGAGATGCTGAGTACAACTGATCGGCAAGTCAAAAGATCTACCTCCAGCAGAGGCATCAAGCCATGGAGCGGGAAAGAAACCACTGCTGAGAGCTGTGTCTAATGGGTTTGGGGCATATGACCCAGGAGCCAACTGAGTGCCTTGCTGAGGGAGAGACATAACAGCCTGTATATGTTTCTTCCAGAGGTGTTTGCCATTGACTTTTCTCTAAATCTATTAAAGCCACTAGTAAATCTTGTTAGTTTCCCCAAGAAATACTCACCTTCTGTAGTTGAGAAACATATACTATCCAGGATCTATCCATTCTCAGGCTTTCCCCCCCACCCCATATTCTGCTGTTCTCTTAATGCTCAGGCAGGAACAGAAATACTTGCATTATGTCTCCATACATAAGCCTCTTCTAAGAATACCAGACAACTACTGCACAGTGCAGCATCTGTTACTGATCTATTAATAATCGTAACAGTAACATTAGCAAGTAACTATCAATCACAAGTACAGAATATGAACCCATGATCTTATCCCCAAGCTAAGAATAATATGTGACAGCATAAATAATATTTAATAATCATTGAGCTACTAAAATTATATCTCCACAAAACTACAGAGACTTGTTTCTTTAAAGACCAAGTCTAATTAAGAGCACTCCTGATGTGTCTAAGGTGTTGGAAGAGCTTAGGTGATTACTGTCATACATTCAAAGTAAAACAGATTGTTAGGCCTGAATATTTACAATTTACAATTTCTGGCTTAATAAATTATACTCCCAAAGAAAATATCATTGCAGTATAGGAAATTATTTACAAAAGAAGAGCTAAGGAAAGCTATTACATCATTTCTATTTTCGTCAAGGTGAAAAACATAGTCTTGCTATCACCTTATTGGTCTCAATCCTATGCTCCCTTAGCAGGAAAATTTTCCATTGACGTCAGCACAGATCTTGCTTTCATAAGAGAATTTTGCATTCATCTTGCTATCAGTGAAGTCAGTGGGAGACATGTTTCTGAAGGTAATGGTAGTAAAATGAGATCTTTGGCGGTGTTTCACAATGTGCTACTCTGGCAGGAAAAGAACCAGTGATTTTTGGAATCGTGGAGGTTCTCATCAAAGAACAGATTACCTTCTGGTAAAGGAGTATATGGGAGTGGGCTTGAAATTTAATAAACTTCAAAGTAACCTGCACTGCAGTACAGGAAGAACATTAGGCCTTATGCATTTTAATAATCCCCACAAGGAAAAATCACCCGATACATTCAGTGACTTCAGTGTTCCAGTTAATGTCAATATCCATGCAATATAGAACCTTAAATTGCTGATTTTAAGTTTTACTTACATTTTTAATAAAAATTCCTTTGTCTTCTACAGAAATATCCCAGAAACTAATGAAACCTTTTCTTCTAAATGAAAGATGTTTTGTTTGACCAGGCAGCAATATTCTTTTCAACTTTTAATTTTGCAGAAAGCAGGAGAATCCTGGTTTATCCAAAATGATTTAACTTTTGAGTAGGATTTGTTTGCATTTTCCTACTTTGAATTCTTTCATACATGCTAAGCAAAGCTCATAGGTGACCTTCTGAAATATAAGTCTGATTTGGCTGTTAGAGACACCATATAGCGCCAAAAATACCTCTTCATTCCTTATGGGATAGTATGTAAGACTATCTTCCCCCCTGCTCTCCCTGCTCATGTCCAAAAGCCCTTGGAGCTCTCCTAGAGATGTTCACAATGTGCAATTAAAGAGGGGTAGTGCACAGATCTCAACAACTCTTCTGCATATTTCAAACTTACGATATTGTCTCTGGACTTAACTCAGGGAAATAATTTAACTTCTCACAGGAAACAATTATTGTCTTCAGCATAGTTAATGCTCCACAAATAGTTAAAAAGATCAGCCTACAAAGCTATAGGCTTAGAAGAAATAAGAAATTAACTAACAGAAGTGTGTTGCAGTAATACTACTTTTAATCAAGTTAATCACAAAATTCTTCCAGTTCTAAGTTTATGCAAAAAATATGTAATATTCATCTAAGCAGATACATGATTCTAAACATCTGCCTTTTCCATAAAAAGCTGGCAGAAAAACATACTAGTTGTTCTGCTTGTTGCAGACATCCCCAAATGCTTATAAACTTTATTATAAGATTGGCTTATCTTATAAAACAGATCAATATGAAAAAAAATTTCCCTTCACAATTTATTCTTCAGTTTAGCCACTTGTTTATAAATGTTCAACCTTCATAAATTTTGAATTTATGATAACTCATGAGCTGAATACCAAGATCAAGAATGTAACAATAACAATTGCTTGCAGGATACAGAATAGTTTCTACATAGTTTTATTTTCCCTGTGATTGCTTACTGCCAAGCACCCCTTTACTGCCTGACCCTTCAAGTAGGACACTCAGGTGACAGTCACACAGGGCTGGACATCGAGGCCACATCTGGGTTGTCCATATTAACAGACACCTCGGGAATGTTTCAAGGCATCACTTAGGTTGTGAAATTTTTAATACATTTCAGGACACAGTTTTAGCTTAACCAGATGCCCAAAGAATTTTCAGGCATAGTTCAGGGATCAAGACTGACCATGGATCAATGCAAATTCTCCTGGTACATGTAACCATCCTGCTGACAGTATCTGCAAGCTTAATGGTCCCAGGTGTTCCACGCCAGATGGCCTTCGCCCGGGAATAATCCTCTGCATGTTCAACTTACTAGCACAGACAAAGCTTTAGGGGCAGCACTCCAGCTAAACTAGCTTTCATGTCAACCAACAGTGGATGAACCATTTATGCCAAGAGGAAAGAATGAGTCTAATATTTACAACTCCATTGACTTCAGATTTGTATTAATTTCCTCTTTCTTAAGCAATGATTTCATCATTTACTGAATTCAGATCCTTGTTAGAACAAAGCAGGTAAAAAGATCAGTGTACCTTAAACCATCTTTTCTTTGAGATCCATAAAAAACTGTACATTTGAATTGCTGCTGATTTCCATTTTTTACTTGCTGTCTCTCTTGCAGAACAACTCCAAAAGACTCTGCTACCACATAAATGATGCATAGACCAGGCAGCGATACAGTACAGTGGAGAAAAACACTTCAGGAAGGAGGAGATGGGGCAGGAAAGAGGAGGGAAGCAGGAAAACACATGAAGAGCAAGGTGTAGAACACAGCACAAATCAGCTATGTCAAAATATGAGCCGTGACAGGAATCACACAAAATGAGTTCTGCGTTTGCTACTTTTGATGTATGCCCTATGGGACTCGCTAGAGCACTGAATCAGGATATTACAATAGCCAGCCACACTGCCTTTCCCACAAAAAAAAACTTCTCTCCACCTTCCACTTGATGGGAAACCCCACAGGGTAGTCAGGACAAAAGCTCTGCTGAGTCTTGGTCAACTTGTGGTCCAGGGCAAAGGGATCATCCTCACCATGGTTATAGAATCATAGATAGAATCATAAAATCATAGAATGTCTTGGGTTGGAAGGGAACTCTATAGGTCATATAGTCCAAACCTGCTGGAGGGACATCCTCAACTCAGAGCCTCGTCAAGCCTGACCTGGCATGTCTTCAGGGATGGGGTCTCCAGCACCTCCCTAGGAAACCTGTTCCTGTGTTCCACCACCCTCATAGTAAAGAACTTCCTAATGTCTAATCTAAATCTACCCTTCTTTAGTTTAAAACTATTCCCCTTGTCCTGTCAATATATGCCCTTGTAAACAGTCCCTCTCCAGCTTTCTTGTAGGCCCCCTTAAGGTAATGGAAGGCTGCTATAAGGTCTCTCCAGAGCCTTCTCTTCTCCACACTGAACAACACTAACTCCCTTAGCCTGTCCTCACAGGAGAGGTGTTCCAGCTCTCTGATCATCTTTGTGACCCTCCTCTGGACCTGCTCCATCAGGTCCACATCCCTCCTGTACTCTGGGCTCCAGAGCTGGATGCAGGACTCGAGGTGAGGTCTCACCAGAGCAGAGTAGAGGGGCAGAATCACCTCTATTGATCTGCTGGACAGACATCTTTTGATGCAGCCCAGGATGCAACTGGCCTTCTGGGATGCAAGCACGCACTCTTGGCTCATATCTGTCTTCTCATCCACGAGCACCCCTAAGTCCTTTTCTTTAGGGCTGCTTTCTATCACCTCATCCCCCAGTCTGGGTTGATAATGCAGATTGTTTTGACCCAGGTGCAGGACCCTGCTCTTGGTCTTGTTGAACCTCACAAGGTTCACCTGGACTCAATTCTCCAGCTTGTCCAGGTCCCTCTGGATGACATCCCATCCCTCTGGTACATCGACCGTACAACTCGACTGCAAGGTTTGGTATCATCTGAAAACTTGCTGATGGTGCACTCAATCCCTCTGTCTATATCACTGATGAAAATATTAAACAGTACCGATCCCAGCATGGACCCCTGCGGGACACCACTTGTCACTGCTTTCCATCTGGATTTTGACCCATTGACCACTACCTGGATGCGACCATCCAGTCAATTCCTTATCCACCGAACAGTCCACCCATCAAATCCATATATCTCCAACTTGGCGAGTAGGATGTTGTGGGGGCTGTGCCAAAGGCCTTGCAGAAGTCCAGATAGATCACATCCATTGCTCTTCCCTTGTCCACTGACATAGTCACTTTATCATAGAAAGCCATTAGGTTCATCAGGCAGGATTTGCCCACAGTAAAGCCATGCTGGCTGTCTCTGATCACCTCCCTATCCTCCATGTGCCTTATCAGACCTTCTAGGAGAATCTGCTCCATGATCTTCCCAGGTACATAGGTGAGGCTGACAGGTTGGTACTTCCCAGAGTTCTCCTTTCTACCCTTTTTAAAACTGAGTGAACTATGTCCCTTCTTCCAGTTACCAGGGACTTCACCTGACTGCCAGGAGTTTTTTAATATAATGGGGAGTGAATTGTCAACTACATATGCCAGTTCCCTCAGGACTCTGGGATGCATCTTGTCTGGTCTCATAGACTGGTGTATGTTTAGGTCACAGACCTGATCTTCTCTTACAGTGGGAGTGACTTTGTCCCCCTGGTCCCCATCTTGTGATCTTTTAACTTGGCAGGTGTGGGGAGAGAGCTTGCCAGTGAAGACCCAGTTAAAAAAGTTGTTGAGAACCTCAGCTGTCTCTTCATCTGTTGTTTCTAGTTTGTCATTCTTGCTCATCAGGGGTGATATATTTTCTTTAACCTTCCTTTTCTCATTGACGTACCTGTAGAAGCCTTTCTTGTTATTCTTTGCATCTCTTGACAAGTTCAGCTCCAACCATGCCCTGAGCTTGACCTAATCCCTACACTATCAGGCAGCATCTCTGCTACCTGTCCCTGCTTCCACTGCCTGTGCAGCTCCTTCTTGCCTTTTAATTGACCAGCAGGTCTTGACTCAGCTGTGTTGGTCTCTTCCCTTCCTTGCTTTGTTTCTTAAACCTCAGTATAGAGAGCTCTTGCGCTCTATGGAAAGTGTCCTGAAAGATCTGTCAGCTCTGTTCTGCTCGCTTACCCCTGAGGACCATTTCCCAGGGTGTCCTATTGACTAACTCTTTGAGGTCCCTCATGGATGAGCTGCCACTGGACAGTAGAATTCAGGGGACTGGGCAGAGGAACAACTGAGAAGTAAATCTCAGCAGATTTTGTTCACCATGCCTTCTCTCCAGACTTCTTGTGGCTTTTTCCCTCCCAAGCAGAGACTGCCTTATCCCTTGGCTTCTCAATTATACCCAATTGGAACACAGCCACCTGAAATGGTCATGCTGTTCTTCCAAGAGTATACGTCAGTCTACTGTGGGCATCAGGAGTGTAATTCATCAGACCAAGGGTGGACATATACATCTGCACTAGCTGTCTAGACTCCATTTATCATTTACTGAAACAGATACTTCTATTAAGTGACTCATCTCACGCTAAAGTTGCTCTCTGAAATGAATAGTACACCAGAAAGTGTCCATTTCCCTCCATTAATTGCAAAGGGAGTTCAGATGTGCTTCAGACATGGTCATAATACTACAGACATCTACAAAGTTAATGAGGTGAAGCCCAGCCATTGGTGCTTTATGTAAGGAATAAAGTAATCCAGAAATGAGAATATTACAGTCCAAGATGCATTGTAGCTGAATTAACACAGTCAACAATTTATTTTAAAAACATTGTATTTCCCATACCGCACTTCAGTTTAATTTAATCTAGTAAATACTGTTGAATGAAATACTAGCATCTGTAGTATCTCTCTTAAACTGTCCACTAGACAAATCAGGATGCATCACAAGCGGGATGTGAGATGTTGCACAGACTTTATGTAATTACTCTGTAATTTAACCATCAGTTTCCTCAGGAAACACTGTCAATCTGCTTAGGACAATAACAGCTCCTTTCAGATTCAATGTGCTATACTTGTTATAGAATTCAAGGTTTACCTTTATACAAAAATGTTTTCTTATATAAACTTTTAAAATACAGGTAATTTAAATTTACAATTATATTTATGTTTGCAATATATATCATTCTCCCTCAGTAACATTTGTGAGCTGAATAGCAAGATGCCTGGGTGATAGAAGAAACCATCCTGAAACAAGAGCAGTATTTGTGGGATCAGTCACCGAGATTCCTACCAGATAAAGACAAGGCAAAGCCACCTCTAGATGCACAGGAGGTGCAGGATTGTTCAAAATTCATCTATTACTAGAAGTAAGTGTCAGCATACTTATTTCTAGGGAACAGCTTTGCCTCCTTGCCAAGCAGAAAGCTCACAATCCTTGTAGCCTTTTTCTTCCTCACATCTTTTTAGTCTGGGAAGGCTGAGCCAAGCAATTGCTCCCAGACCCAGGAAAGAAGCAACAAAAGCAATGGTGTTCTGGGAGACTCCCCCCCCTCAATTTTTTATTTTTTCTTCATCATATTAAAAATGCAAACACATTTGTTTGCAAATGTTTGTAAACAAATGTGTAATTTTTGAGTTTCCCAGAACATTACAAATTTACAGAGACACATAAGGAAGAGCTTCAGATCAAAGCCTTATTTATTCACTTATTATCCATGAGTACAAACCACAAGATTTAACAGGGATATAAGAAACACCCTACTGGACCACCCCAATGGTTCCTCCAACCAGTATTCTGGCTCCAGCAGTGACAGCAGGATGTATTATTTAGGGCAGTATGTGAACCTACCATTTTCTGCAGTCCATTCCCTCTCATACATTTCCAGAATCAAGGCACTTCATTTGGAAGTTGGAATTTTCCCCAGTGTGACCTCTCCAGCTTTTCTCCAGGGATTTTACAGGAGCAGTTGTTTTCTTTCTGAACTGAGGATGTCCACCAGGGCTTCTAATACAATAATTGTAACTATATCAATACAATAATGCTACTACCATATGAGTCCTGGAATACCTACGTGGTATTTAAAATACCAGAAGTGTCTAGATATATTTGCCCTTACCTGACCTCCAGCCTTTCATTGCAACCTTGAACACAGAGCATCTGACTCAGCTGCTCACTCTCTACACCAGGAGAAAGTGCCTGCCTGCTGAGAGGGTTTTTTTGCTATTTCTTTCAGCACCCACAGCCCTCTTTCTAGCCTAGCATCCTCTTTTGGCTGATACGTAGAATTTGAAGAGTAAATTGCTCATAGTCTGCCAGGTATCAGAAAGGGTGCATTCCCCAACAAACAGCATCCTCATTGCAATTTCAAGGATTTGTGTTGCTTTGCTTTTCTTGCTAGCCCTCTCACACCTTCCAGTGGATTGAACTCTCTGTGCTGAGGCAAAATAATACTTCATCGGTAATGTGAGTATGATATTAAAAATATTACACACAATTGCCTTATTTGTTATAGGTTGCAAGTCTCATGGTGTTCTATATCATGTTCCTGAGGTCTTGGATACTAAAGGATCTGGGTTACTATGAGAATCTCAGCTTTCACTGCAAAGAGGGGGAATTTCTACCCCTCCTTCTTGCAAAGAACAGCTTGAAAGCATTATTTTGTCAAAAATAAAAGTTGAAAATCTGGAATCAATTTAATATAAAAGGCAGGCTTGTGATTTTTATGACTATACATCACCTTGGTGGGGAAAGAACACTCATTCATTATTTCTGAATGTTTGCAGGTGGCAATACTGACAGTGGAAATTTCATCTTTGGGAATGCTTTGTCACTGATGTCCTCAGAGCAGTAATAATACCATTCTCCCCTTAGTTTGTGTGAATAAGATTAGTCCTACAGTCTAATTTATTCTCTCTGCAGACTTGGACCCTGATCTTGCAAGCTGTATTTTGTACCCATGAAAAGTGCTGCAGTGATACGCAGTAGTGGTACACACAGGTAAGAAGCCCTGGCTCTGCAAGATAATAGATCTTGCAGCTAAACAAACTGAGTGGAAAAAAAAAAAGGGGGGGGGGGGAACATTTAGTATATCTACATTAAATATGCCTTTATAATATCACAGTACCTTCAAACTCTGCCTTATTAAAATAAAACGTAATATGTTAATTCCTGTTCACAAATTGTCCTTTATTCCAAAAGTCAAAGGGATGTACCTTTCCCCACACGCTCCCTCCTGAAGACACACAAACACCAGCATAAAAATAAAAAGCGGGATTTTAATAGAAAATCTGTAAGGTTGATACCTTCCTTTCAGCCCCATTAGGTGGAGCTCTGAGACAAGAAGAAATGAATTAAAAGAAAAAACAAGCCAGCAGGCACCTTAAGGAATTATTAGTACTGTACTATGCAGGTATTTTTCCCTGCCGAGAGCTCTCTCGTTAGAGTTCATTTGTATCCAACTAGAAAGCTTATTACATGTTTTCAAAACTACTCTTACTTGGCAGCCTGCCTGTACAACTAGATTTTCATTAGCTTAGCACATTACTGAGATCAAGCTGCAAACTTCAGAGATAGCTGAATGCTACATCGCTGGGGTCAACGTAAATAACCAGACCAACAGAGAAATGTTATGGAAATAGAGAAGCAGAGCAGATAAAGAATTTTAAAGCAATACATAAAAGTCATAAAATTCCAGCAAGTGCTTGACCTCACTTCCATTATTAATAAAAGTCCATTGACGTTAAGGGCGCAGGATTCAGCTGAAAAATTGTCCATGCAGACACAAAAGCATAGTACAAATGGAAATGGCAAAATGCTTGTAACCAGATTTTTTGCTGCTTTCCAGTTCCAGTTTCTGTTCTTGTTTTGGTTTTGTGCTTAATGTGTACATTCTTACAAAGTTTTGGGGTAGCTTTCCCAATTCCTACACAAGGGGAAGGATGACAATAACTCTGTGTGAAGCACTGTACAAGCAAAAGACAGAGCGATGGGTACATATTTTCAAGGCTCTTGGCTCTTACAACAGTTGTTCATTATGTGTAGTAACTCAACAATGTCAATACTTTTGCCAAGTAATGGCTGTGGTTGGCAAAATGGAAGAGGAAAACAACGTTATACAGAAAATTATCAGATTTAACAGAAATTAGCAGCGGTTGTCCAGATGAACGCTATGGAAGGAAAGAGTTTCAGTGGGTTCCTGTTAGAGTCTACAGCTATTTAAGAGAAATGATTGACTTAATTCAACTGCAATTAAACTCTGATACTTTTATGAAGTCAAACATGACACTTTTGTAATTGACCATTTTCTGTAAAGCTTAGCCCATATTCCAGATTTATCCTTGATATAAAAATATTATCAATTCATGACCACTGAGGTACAGTGTTGGAAGATGGTTTTTATTTTGTGTTTGAATATAACCTGTCTAGTTGCAGGTTTTGCAACAAGACCTTTTTGCAGACACTTCAACAGTCTGAAAGTCTGTTCCATTTTCGGATGGTTTAAAATCTGTACTCTTTTGTGCCCAAGGTAAACGCCATTTGCCATCTAAAATAAATAATACGCAGTGCCTGTGAAACATGGAAACAAGCAACTTAATTTTTATGTTGAAATCAGTTGGCCTTATTATTTGACGGGCTTTAATTTTACACTCTACCCTAGATTTGCTTCACCAATGTAAAAAGAAAACATATCCTCCTAGTGCAGCCTGCTGCAATGTCAGAGCAGTGTCTCTCCCCTACACTGAAGGTTTCTCCCTCACTTCCAACTGCTCTGCATATTTCCCCAGAGAAATGTTTTGTGATCAGAATGATCTTTTAAGCTTTTAGTTTTTCCCACAGGAACTGTCCCAAACCTGCCACTGACATAAGAAAGGTGTCACAGGTCAGAATCTGACCTTTCTTTCTTGACACTGACACCATGGACCAGGATTGTTCTGGTCATACCAGGCAACACACAGCAGTTCCGGTGGCTGCAGCTGTAGCTTCCACAAACCATTTCATATGCAGAGGGCATAAAATGCCACTGCTTCAGGAGCACATCTTATTTTTAACTTCTCCTCACCTGCCTTCAAGATAGCCTTAATGACAACTGCATGAGTATGCTGTTTTCAGGTTCTCCTCTGTGAATCTGCTCCCTTTTCAGATGATAATATATGTCTATGGTATTGATATGCTCCATTCTCTGTCATACATGGCTAGTCATAGCCTCTATTGTACTTATCCTGAGACCCTTAACTGTAATGGAGGGAGTTATTATTATCCCTATGTTACACCTTTAGGCTGAGTGATTTCTTTAGCACTATCCAGGGAGTCTGCAGCAGAGTAGGAAACCGAACCTGATTCTGGTGCATCCTAGCTCTTCCACTGTACTATACTTCAAGGTGACATTGCATAAAGAGATGAGCAAACATCTGATTAAACTTCAAGACAGAGAATGAAGGTTGTGGCAGTCTTACCCCATCTGCCTAGGTATCAGAGAGAAGCAAGCAGAAGGGTCAAGACAGGGGAGAGCTGAAGCACTTGTTGCCACACAGTAAGCCTCTGGTAAAGTCCTGTAGGCAGAGAACACAGCTGGTAAGATTCATCTAACTAGGCATGACACAACCATCATTCCAATTTTCCAAGTGTAAACCAAAAAGCTCTCTCCAAATCTGAAATTTCCCTATCAAGAGCTTGTTTTCAGGAGATGAGAATGAAAAAACATTGTAAATTTATCCAGCAGAAAATTCTCAGCTATTCACTACATGGCCCCCTAATTCCTCTCCAGCTTCCCAGTGTCCATACCTCTGAATTGGTGAGAATGTTCTCTTATCCATGATTCATTATTTTGCTGAAGTACAGTGTGGTTAAAAGACAGAAAATCAATCTTAACTACTGAGATTTCCATAAAGTTTAATTAAAACTGTTGAGCCACTGTGACTAGCTTTGTCAAAATGTGGGTGCAGCAAAACGTGCTTGTTTCACAAAACACTGGAGAGGAACAGCAGCATGGTGCTTCTCAGGAGGCTGCAGACATGTGAAGCTTCTGGCTCTATCACCTCAGCTTGCATCTGACCCACATGCCCAGACCTGAGCAACCTCTTAGAAAGGGAAAGCGTGAGAAGACAGTCAGTGCAGGTGCTCAGGGCTTAGAGGGAAACAGTGTGATCTTGATAAGAAAACTAATAGCATCCACACAGCCAAAATCCTGATCTGTTACTGATCCTGCTGCACCACTCTCTTTCTTTCATTCACCTGATTCGGATATGGTGCTTTGAAGAGAACATAAAATACATCCCTCTTGACTTCTCTGTCTATCGTTTTGGAAAAGTGCTCAGTGCTTGTACTGTGTATCCCAACATGGTTTCTCTTTGAATATCTATTTCAGAAAACACACCCCTACTGCAGCACAGTGCAGCCTATAGCAATGAAGAGGAATAATAACAAATTTCTTAAAGACAGAACAGACATTCTGAGTGCTATACTTGGGTCAAGCTTGAATCTGAAGGGCTTCTATATATCATCAAAAAAATATTTCCTCCCAGTCTCACAGTAGATTATAGGATGTTAGAAATTTCTGCTAGCAATTATGTGGGAAATAATTCAATTAACTGAATTCATTAGAATTCTTATAAGCAAACATTTATTTGCTCTGAATAAATTCAGTCTCCTATTTAGTAACGGTCTCCTCCTATTAAGCTCCATTAAGACCTCATCCTGACAGTGGCTGCGCATCTGCTATTAAACATAGGTGCTTTGTGAGGACCCTGAGATGCTGTGAAAAACAAGGCTTCCCAGCTGAGTTACATGCTTCACTCAGAAATTATCTGTTCAAAACCTGGTAATACTGCACATTCATTTAAATGAGAGGTTCTGTCATGACCAGCCCTGACCTACTTTCCCCAGTGCCTTATTTGTTGCACACACGGTTCAGTTTTCCTCGGACTAGACTTTAAACACAGACTGCCTCTTCTTATCTTAGCAAAATGCTCAAAACTACAGGGTGCCCTCATGAGTGAACACCAACACCATTCTGCTACACAGAGCAGAAACTATGATGTACTGCCAGCACCCAGCAAAACCAGAGGTACCTATCTGCTCCTTGAGCAAGCTTGGGATTCATTTCTCTTAGCTGGCCAGCTTGATCTCATACTGCACAGAAATGGATGAGTAGGTCAAACATAAATAAGCGCCTCTTGCAAAATGAAGAAATCTATAGCAGAAAATACTAATGCAATTAAAGGGTAACAGCATTTAACAGTGACCATGTCTAATATCTCTTTATTATTAGCAAGAGATAGATGGAGGACAAAACTAGTTCATTCCTTGCAGAAAACATCTCTATTCATCTTTTAAATAGACCCACAGTAGAGCTTTCTGTTGGTCATATCGATCTCTTTCACATTGCACATAAGCTATCATTTTTTTTTCAGGACATCTTTCTGCTCTTTAAATGACAGCTTGATTGTTGGAGCCAATCTCTATCACAGTAAAATTGTTTATCTAGTGGTATGGTTAAGTGGAGCTAGTAGTCCTGAAGTCCTGTTGCATGGCCGCTGCCTAGAGAAAATGATTTTAAGTTGAATTGATTCTGTTTTGATGTCCAATATCCAGATTTTTACTTCAGAAGTGGTTCTCTAAAGGTGCACACAAGAACAGAAAGCTTTCCTCCCAGCTTTTCAACTGAACTCCTTGGTATGATATTGGGCTATTCCTAGATGTTTTGCAAATAGCTTGCCTCTGGTTTTGGTTCCCAGTAGAGATTTTTCATTCTGAACATGTGTTATAAAAGGACAGTTTATACTTCAGTGCAAATAAAATATAATCCAAGGTATTGGTAGAATGCTTGTGTAGGAGTGTGTAGGATGAGTTAAGTCAGGAAGGAAAGGGTGAGGTCTGATTAACTGACAGTTGTCTCTTCCTGAACTAAAACACGAAATACCAGTTAACGTATCTGAAAAGAGTCAAACAGAAAAATCTTTACTTATGGACTTCTCTATTGTATCAGGTAGGAACGAGAAGGTGTGAAAATAATTATCTTTTAAAATCTGATGGAAACATAGCTGAGCTATATTAAATACCTCTGTGGATGGACGTGTGCCTTACCTAAGCTCTCTTCTGTCCTCTGATCCAAAGACAAGTATCAAAAGCATTGATGGACAATTAGGTGAGAGATACTTCCTTTGCCTCTCCTTTTCCTCTCTTGCTGAGTTTATTTCATGTTTTCAAATTCCTGCAGATAAAATTGAAGCACAAAAGTGCAGCTGGGTTTTGCGCAAGTGGCAATTTGAAGAGTACCTCCATTCTCTAAACAGCTTGACTTTTCTCATCAGGGAAGTTTATCTGTCAAACCATGTGTTCCTCCTCACTGAGCTCCAATAACAGGTGGCTGGCATCTGAAAAGGGCTGATATAACACATGCACCTTTTAGCAAAGTTACATTCACAACAATAGAGCAATACAACTGTATCCACTTGCTACTCCTCCTGGACAAAAGAAGTAAGTAAATCACCTAAATCTGGATAGCAACTCAGACCTACAGGCAGGAGTGGGACTGAACTTTCTTGAGTTTCAATCCTGCTGCATAACTGCAGGGCCATATAACTTGGTCTGTTACTGAAGCCATGGGCTGCTCTGGTAGACAATGACATAAAAATAAATCCAGCTGGCATGGAACGCAGCCTTAGCTAGGTACAGAATGAAATTCATCCCAGGGAAAAGAGCAAACATGATCCCCATGTCCAGGCCACACTAGTTCCTACACCACCACACAAACCATCTTCCCTCTTTTTCGGAGATGAGGTGTCAGGTTTGAATAAGGAGCAGCATAAAGGGAGTCCCAGCAGTAAGTGTGCAAGGAAATAGAACAAACACCACCTCAAATGCAATTGCCTGTGCCATATGCAGATACTCTGCGTGATGTCCAGGGGGACTCTGAGTAAACCCAAGGGCAAACAGAATTGGCCACACTCTTTTGTCATCTCCCATGGAAAGGTAGGAGGGCTTGTGTCTGCAGCTTCAAGAGAGACTGCAAAAGTAGAGCTAGCTGATTTTCTGTCCCAATTTGGGGCTTTGATTTGATAAAGATCCATTCTTACAGCCTTGAGTAATTTTAGTTGCTTTTTCTGGCTTTGCTTTTCCCAAACACTCTAACCTGGAAAGTGGAACTCCAGTACCCCAGGAGGGTATTACTGATGTGATGCAGCATGACAATATGTAACTCCTGTCTCCTTCCTGCATTTCTATTCTTGAGTATTTTATAAAGAACATCTTTTTTTCAAAGCTGTGTTGTACCTAGGATTCATTTAATCTGTTCCTTACTGTGGCAAATATGGTGTTTCTTTTTTTCCCCATAAATGACCACTATTCAATAATTCTCCTTGATGTGAATCATTCCAAAAGTTTTATACGCCCCTTATATTACGCTACATCTTCTGAATAATGCAGATGGATTGTGAACTCTTGTATTTTGAGTTTTCTCATGACTTTGGGTCATCCAAATAGCTGAACAGAGAGAAGTCCATTAATTAGCTGAACAGAGAGAAGTCCATTAATTAATTATCATCATTGATAACTCAGAGCTTGTTTTCTTGCTCCTTCATTTGAGAGGAAGATTTGTTTTGTTTGTTTGATTGCTCTTCATACAGTGTTTTCATGTCTGCCCAGGCATTTATGCTATGCCCATCATCGTGAAATGTGAGATGCCTGATAACTCTTTTCTAATTCACAGAACAGATACTATCTCGACAGCAGCAAATTTTGGCCTAAAAAGTGGTATTTGAGTTCTGACATGTAATCTATGGATTTGTCCAGTCTAATTATTGACACTTGCATCAGTGTTTTTATGATATAGACATACATCAGAAAATCACTAAAGCTACAGAGTCAGCTGACAGGCAGTTGTTCCATCAACTCATAGTTACTTTTGGCTTGGAAATAACTTGAAAGATGCTATAGAGGTGCAAGGCTCTGAAACACAACACTGGTCTCTTAAGCAATGTATTTTCCTATGACTCTGGTCATAGTCATAGTTGTCCCATGTGGAGATCTTCAGGACCATGATGAGGATCCCCTCTGAGAAGGCAAAGCACAAAGCCTTTTCCACCTGCCTCCCTCACCTGGTCGTGCTCTCCCTCTTTGTCAGCACTGGCACCTTTGCCTACCTGAAGTCCCTCTCCATCTTCTCCCCATCCCTGGATCTGCTGGTGTCAGTTCTGTATTCAATGGTGCCTCCAGCAGTGGAGGAATTCCTCACCTACAGCATGAGGAACCAGGAGATCATGAATGCCCTGAGGAAACTGATCACTAGTTTATGGACAGCAATAAACTGTCCATCTTCTCCAGCAGCACAGTTCTAATACCACACATTGCAGGACCAGCCTGTCAAGTACTCGTTTATCATATTAGACTCCAGTATTCAGTAATTTTATTGTACTTGCTTGTAATTAGGTAAAATTCTGGTTTTGCTGAAGGCAGTGAGAAAACTACAGCAAAAAATCATAGAATTGTCAGGGTTGGAAGGGACCTTAAATATCATCCAGTTCCAACCCCCCTGCCATGGGCAGGGACACCTCCCACTAGAGCAGGTTGCTCAGAGCCCCATCCAGCCCAGGCTTAAAAACTTCCAAGGATGGGGCTTCCACCACCTCTCTGGGCAACCTGTTCCAGGGTCTCACCACCCTCATGGGGAAGAAATTCTTCCTAATGTCCAACATGAATCAACCTATCTCTAGTTTTAATCCATTCCCTCTAGTCCTATCACTGCCCGACAGCCTAAAAAGTCCCTCCCCAGCTTTCTTGTAGGCCCCCTGTCAGATACTGGAAAGCCAAAAGAAGGTCTCCCCAGAGCCTTCTCTTTTCCAGACTGAACAACCCCAGCTTTCTCAGTCTGTCCTCATAGGAGAGGTGCTCCAGCATATAATAATAAAAATACTAAAATAAAATAATAAAATACTGAATACGATTATTTTTAAGACAATAGACTGAGAGTCAGGCTAAATTAATATGCATTGAGCACCGTGCAGCAATGCCAGACAAATTGCCATACTCAAGCTAGCTTGTTGACAATTGCCTTTAGTATTTCTAACATGTGTGGCCCTCTTTAGTGTGGACACATTCCAGGAACAGTTGGCCATGTGCATTCACTGCGCATCTTAGATATGCTTCTGACACTCATTCTCCAAGGAATTGTTCTGTGAGCCTCAAAATCATTCTAATAAACCAGAATATATCTTCTTACAATTTTCTGCAGCTAAAATTCCTGTGAAACCATTGAAAACTGGACATGCAAAGAAAGATTATGCTTAGGAATTACCAGCTTGTTTGAATCTCTGGACCGGAATCGCCTCCAGCTAACACCAGTATAAATCACAAGCCTTTCTCTGACACCGCTGAAATTATATGCAAAAGCTACTGCCACAAGAAAAAAAAAAAAAAAAAAAAAGGAGATTAGTCTGGCTGGATGTTTTCATTGGTAAAGGAATTAAAAATTGCTATTTATTTCATCCTGAACTCATCAGTTCTCCAACCAGTTTGTCCCTGTCTTCAGTGCAAAAGGGAAATACATTGGGTCTGGTCTCAGGTTTCTGGTGAGAGATGATTAATAGTTACAACTCCTCCAAGCAGCCAACTCTGCTAGCACAAGCCTTATCCACCACCACAGACCACTGGTTGTTTCCTTCTCAAACACCACAACCCACTCCTGGGGATTCGATAGCTTCAGATCCCCGCCCAGACAAGGGAGGTGCTCTCTGTTGGCAGGAGCCGTCCCCATTAGTGGAATCTGTGGTAACATAAACTAGCCAAGCTTGAGAACATAAAACCAACGCTGCCTTTCCAATTGTATTTAGCTGGTTTGAATAAACACCCTGGCAGGAGGATTGGAGAGCTGATGGTAACTTCCTATTTGCAAAGGTTGCCTGTGAACTCAACAAGAAATAGCCTGGTCTCCTTGAGCCATCTGTGTCGCATAAGCATTCGGTACATTAGCACGGGAATTGAATTTGGGCATGCAAAGCTGCCTGCACTTTGTGACTGTGGGTCTTTTCACCCATCTTTTGTGCATGTTCTTCCTTGTAAATGTGTACCTCCTGCAGTACGTTTTCAAAGGGAATCAAGAAAGAAAACTAAAATCTACATGTATTAGTATTCCTATTTAATTTAATATCAGCTTACAAGGTGGAAATTAAAATGATTTTTCTGTCACTGTTATCTCTCTTCACTTGGCAAAGATCGATTTCCTTCTTCCCCACTGCTTACTAATAAGACATCTGAAAACTAAGATGGTTTTTTGTTTACTTCCTTGTTTAAATCAGCTTTCTCAACTAAGGACAGCTTTGGCAATATATTTGCTTTTTAACTTGAGATTTCTGTGTTGGCTCAGACTCCGCCAGTGACAGAACATCAAACACGGAGAGGCTATATATTTTTAATTACTCAGGGATGCCCTTGTGCATAAGTACATGCAAATTAAACAAGCAGAATTCAAAACCTGTTCAGAACAGATTGCACACATTACACAATCAGTCACATTTTGGGCTCAGAAATGATGGTGCACTATTTTGCTTCTCATGCTGACAAGTACGGAGGTATCAGCCATCACTCAGTACAGCGTCATGCCATTGCTACTGCTGTGTCTGACACTGCCAGGTTTGGTACCACTTTCTCGAGAGCTGACAAGCCAAAGAAGGCGGATGGCAACGCAGAAATGCTTGAGTGTGAGAATCAGCTGAACAATTAGTCTATGTGGAATTACGCCTTCGTGCAAAGGAAATACTAGTGTTCAGCATGAAGATTAGGAAAAATCAGATTCTTTAATGTCTCAGAGAATCTGATGTGAGCACCTAACTGCCTGCCTCCAGAACCTGGCCCTCCCTTGAAATGGGGAGGATAAACTACTGAGCAAAGTTGTTGTTTGGAGTCCATGCTGCATTTTATGAACTTGTACCCCAGTAGCCTTACAGCTCCAGCCAAGAGGTACTTATTTCAGAAGACAAAAAATGTTCAGTGAAAATCTTGCAGTGTAAAGCAGTCACACTGAAAGGAAAAGAAAGGAAACACGGGCCATCTGCATATTGCAGATGAGGAACTAAAACACTAGAGACGGAGGCAGCACAGTGGGTGTCCCTGAAGAGCTGACCGTTCCTCCTGTATGAAAAGCTGAGCTTTTTCAAAAAGTTGAGTAATGTGTCCTGTAGCACATTCACTTGGGATATTATCTCATAGCCTTTAGATATTTCACCGTGTCAGAAGTCTCCTTATTTAACAGCCTAGCATTTATCTTTCACATTTTCTTTCCATTGCCCATTCTTAAATCCCCATGCTCAGCATTAACAAGATATTTTCCTCTTGGGTGTTTATGCTTAGAATACCTATACAGCATTATCTTACCTTCTTCCTCTCCAACTTGATTATCCTTTGTTTATCCAGTTTATTTAGAAGTTTTAATCTTTCCTTTTCTTTCTTGATAAAGTTGCTCTTGTCCTTCTTGAGGGGATGATATCTGCCAGTTTCTTTCAGCCCTATCTTACATGGTTCCAGGTCTTTTTTCAGTGTTTCTGTATTTTTGATATGGTTGCACCCAGAACTGAAGTCCAGAGAGCACATTCTGTGAAGATGCACCTGGCTCTGTCCCCACTAGAGATCCAAGGTGATAACTCCTCACGTTACAGAAGAAGTGGCTTATGCCATATAAGCAGCCTGTGTCTCACCGTTGTGCTCTTTTTGGCCACCTGCATGTATGACCTGAGCAAAGGTGTCTGCCATCTCTGGTTGCCTCCCAGTGCAGGGCTGGTCTCGGGAAACCTTTTTCCTTGCCAGAGAGACCAGTCCTGCCCTGCTGTGCCGGGCTGGCAGGCAGGTGTCTGGACACACTTCAGGTAGTGAGTGTCAAGGCTGGCAGGTGTGTGATGTGACATTGTTATGGGCACCTCTGGCACTACAGAACTCTGGGGCAAGTTGAGAGCTGCACCGAAGCTGCTGTTAGGGGGTGCGTGTGCAAGCGATGGTCTTTCATCCGATTTCCATCTCCCTGTCCTATTTTTGTGCTATCTGTCCTGTGGTGCCTTTGGTGCATATACCAAAGGCCACAGAGCCACGAGGGGTTTCTTGTCAGGTTGTGATCTGCGCCGACCTGCCAGAATGAAAAAAGCCTTTTAATTTTATTAAAGGTGGGGAGGGGTGACCTCTCTGCTTAAGAAACAGGGACAAGCCTCAGCCGTCGTCCCCAGCAGCCGGTGGGTTTCCACTGGGCAGTGAGGATGGCAAAGATGCTCAGTGCGGTGGGAGAGGGCTGATGCGGAAAGGCAATCCCGGGTCCTTCGCACCACCCTGCAGTTACAACCACAGCACGCACCAGGGCGGAGGGGCTTCCCGGCGGCGCGGCGGCGGCGAGGGGCGGGCGGGAGAGCAGGAGGCGGTGGCGGAGGAGGAGTAGGGAGGTGGGGGCGAGCGGCGGCGAAGGGAGGGAAAAATCTCGGCTGGGCGGAACGCGC
>JANVCC010000013.1:712456-729669 GCA_025345505.1 Todiramphus chloris collaris
CCGCCGCGCCCGCCCGAGCGCCGCAGAGGGGGCACTGAGGGAGGCAGCCCCCGGCGCACCGCCACCGGCTCAGCGCCAGCCGCCGTTGCCCGCCGGGTCTCTGGCGGCGGCGGCGGCGGTGGCGGGGGCGGCGGTGGGGCCGCGGGATCCGTCCGCGCTCGCTGCCCCCGTGTAGTTCCCGAGTCGTCTGTCCTCGGCGGCGGCCCGCGGGTGACATGCAGTCCCTCATCTCTCCGGTGACCAAGGCTATCCTGGTGGCTTTGTTCATCTTCGCCATCCTGCTGATCCTCTACGTGATTCTCTGGTACATCTGCCGCGATGTGGATTGCGACCATGGGATCTGAGCGGCGCCGCGGGGCCAGGGCTTAGGAGCCGGGATTCACCCCGCGGGGCCGGGAGCGGCAGCGGCAGCGGGAGCTCCGCCGGGCGGCAGCCGCCACCACCGCGGCCGGAGCAGGGGAAGGGGAAAGAAAAAAACAGAGGAAAAAAAAAAAAAAAGAAAAAAAAAAAGAAAAAAAAAAAAAAAAAAAAGAGAGAGGGAACAGCCGAACCGAAAGAGCCCGGAGGACAGCTGCAATCAAGAAACCAACCTGAGCTTGACCTTCAGAGACCAGGGTGACCCGGTGAGTCTCCGCTCTCCGCGACGCGGGGGATACGCGGGCGCGGCGGGGCTGCCCTCCCTCCTTCCCGCCCCGCTCCGCTCCGCTCCCCTCGCACGCACACACAGCACACGCACACACACTCGCATACACACACGGATGTGGCACAGGCGCCCCAAGCAGCGCGCGCACACACACACACACACACACACACACAGAGACACATACCCCGGTACCGGTACCGGTAGATGTGCGTGTCTGAGTGCCTGCTGCACGCATCCATGCGGGCCCCCAGGGGACAAGCAAGACCCGTCCTGTTGGCCGGGATAAATTGTGCCTGTCCCCGTCCCGGTGTCCCCCCTCCTTTAGATCTATTGAAGTGACAACGCGCAAAAAAGGCAGCGCGCCCTCGGGAGCCGCCGGGGTCGGGGGACGGGGGCCGGGGGACAGGGGCCGGGGGACAGGGGCCGGGGCCGAGTGCAGGCGGAGTGGCGGGCGGCCGCAGCGCTGCCTTTGCGGCCCCACATTGGTATGCAGGCGGTGCCTGCGCCGCCAGGCAGACCGAAAAGGTGAGCCCAGGGGACGGGGGAAGGCAGCGCGTTATCAGTCCGGGGGAAATTTGGGAAGTAACGGAAAATGAAGGGGAAGATGTCGCGTATCAAGGCGGGCACCATCAGGCAGACTTCGGGGACGAGGTGCGAAGTGGGATGAGTTTCTCCTTGTCAGGCGCAGGTTGGTGGAAGGAAGTGGGGGAGATGACAGAAAAAAATGTGCATGGAAGTTCTGGATGGCAGCGGTCCTTCTCTGGTCTCCCTGACACTGCGTTTGCTACATGCTGCTCGCTGCAGAGAGGGTTAACGCTCAAGGGTTAACACATGCCCAAGCCCGGCAATGTCAGAAAATGTTGATAAAAAAGTATGGAATTGATGAACATTTATGTGCCGAGAGCGCTGGGACACTACGGGGACATATCCTACCCATCCGTTTTCCCACCTGAGAGAATTTGTCGTTGGCTATTGAATACCGTGTGCTAAACTGAAGAGACAGCAACACATTTTTTTTTTAAGTGAAAAAGACCTTCTGTAATTAAAAATGGTCCTAAACACTCAGACTGTAAACGTTTCTGTCCTTGACAGGCAAGCTGTCAGGAACAGGAGCAAACTCTAGCTGTGTGTATTATCCCTGGTGGGGATGCATTCGGCGGACACCACAGGGTGCAGGTGTGTGTGCACAGTGACGAATAAGAGAAAAATCAAATTCTCGTTTAAACGGTGGGGAGTGGGGACCTAGCCAAGTGTAAAGTGTGATCCTGTGATTCAGGCTGATTTGACATTGAGTGGTAGCGATCGAAAGCTCACCTTTGCAACAGGGGTTTGTGTTTGGAAGAAAACTGTTCGGAAGTCGATTCTCTTACCATTTTGGGTTGTGCTTCTGTTCACATTGTATTTCAAAGGGCTTTTGACCTGACTAGTTGATCACACATGACATTACTGTTAACGCACCCTACTAATGTGATTATAGCAGCAGTGACATCAATGTTTCCTTGCCCTGCAACTACAGTAGAAATACATTTGTTTACTTCCCCCGTGCACACTGAAATGTCTGTTACTCAACAGCTCTGAACAGCCAGGGAAGAAGGGAGGAGGAGGGGGAAGCTCTTAAAGGCATTTAAAAATGGACATAGCTCTGTTTTCCTTACGTGTTTAATAATGTAGAAATAAAATAACCTCCAAGTCCTCTTCCATTAAATGGGGTATTTTTTTTGCAATTTCACCACTCAGTACATTTGTTTTTACCTAACTGCAAAAACCTCTTCACACTTAGACATGATTCTGTGTCAGTTTGTGTCACATGTTCCCTTCCAAATTAACGGCAGTGAGCACCTTCCGCACTTCTCTCAGCTGGCAGGAGCTAGCGGGCGATACGGTTATGGAAGCTTTGCCATTTAGTGTTAATTATTTCACGGGAAACCGGTATTTCAAAGTGTTAGCTGCCAAACTGGATGGAATGCGGCAAATTAAAGCGTTTTTCATGAAACTTTAAATATTGACAGGTATGTGTGTGTGTGATTAAATGCCTAGAGTGTTGATATAATGTATTTTATAGTACTCATCATAACTTAACTTTAATCGGCTTAATAGAAACTGTGAAATAGTCCATTTGGTTATTTTCTGACCATTAGAGTTACCAGCTGGCTCATTGTTATTTTAAGCATATAGTTTCTGGGAGACAAGATACAGAACGTATTTTTTTTTTGTCTAACAGTTTTTATTCTAAATAAGGTAAATATATATGTATTTTTATAAAAATATGTACAGGTGCACTTGTATAAACACTAATGGGTATTTTCCAGCCTAGCACAACAGAAAAATAAGTAGAGCAATGATTAGCAATATTGTATTTGACTTGCAGTTAAAGTCACATATTTGTTGCCTTTGGTTCATTGTTGTGTATTAACGAACTGAAACCCCTAAAAATATGAAACCGATCTTTCCTGTTGTTTCAACACCTGATATAAGAGGATGAAATCCTGGCTTTGCTAAAGTCACTGTGGAATTTTGCACTTGGTTTTGATGGAATCGGAAAAACATTAACAGATTTGCATGTGAATTTGAAACAGCAGGACGTTACTGAAGTTGACAGAACTATCAGTAAACAAGGGCAAATCAGTTACAGTGGAGTGTCTACAAACCTTATATTTATTTACTTGCTTGCTCACTCAGAAGTTTTGTGACAATTTTATTTCTACTCAGTGTTATTAGGTGCTTGTGCCCCAATTCAACAATTTTCACCAGCTTACTCTCCCTTAATGTATGCTAGTATTTTAAAGGTGATACCTGAAATATCATCTGTGTCTGAGATGCAAAGTACAATCACATCAGGCAGACATAGTTCACCTGTAAGTATTCTTGGCCATAAGATGGGTTGTAACATCATGATTAGTACTTTTGTTCAAGGCAAAGACAACTTGTTATTGTGTTCCTGCTTGAGCCAAGAGAAATCTTTACTGTATTGCAAAAATTGGTAATGTCATGGGCTGAAAGTGTGTTATTAGTCCAAAAGCAATTTAATAGGCTATTCAAGCATTGTGTAAAAGGATGTTTCAAAGCTTTGCCTTTTTGTGTGTAAAAGACTGTGAAGAAGTTAACACTGCTTCATCAGCAGAAGTGTAATGAATTTTATGGATTAATTCCTACTGCAAGGCAGCATGCTGTAGCATGGTCCCAGGAACCCTGTCACGTCTGACTTAAACTTGCAGTGTGTTTCTGATAAGTCGTTCTTTACTCAGTCGCTATTTGGGAGAATTCCCTGAAGGTTTATTAAATATTTTCTGGAAGTGGCATGTAAGTGTAACTGCACAGTGAGCATCACAGGTATTCTTATTTTCTAGTTCCTTCCTCATAAAACGTATTAATCAGTTGGTGTGTCTTCATGGTATGCCTTCAGTGCATCTTACACCATTTCCCTAACACAGGCTTAAAATGAACATTGAAGTTCATTCCAGTGTAGAAGCGTCTCTGCGGAGACAAAAGGTTAGCCAAGGTCCAAGGATGGCCAGTGCTGCATCCTTGAGATGTCCTTGGGTCATGCGAGTGCTCAGCTGTACTTTTCCCCTCCAGATGAGTGTAAAGTAGAGCAACCTTCAGGCTGCTGTTGGGCGGGACATGGTGAGCTGCCGTACACAGCTCCAGCCCCATTTAATGAGGCCTTGATGTAGGAGGGACTTTTTTACTGCCTGTTTTACGCGAGAGGTCAGACACGACGATTTCGTAGTTGTTCCTCCTGGCCTTAAAATGTGTTACCCTTTGATTATTAGTAATGTGACAAGCATTCGATATGATTTCTACGTTTATAAACAGCTTGGAGGTGGGATTATGGGGATAAATTGTATGATTTTTGCCATGATTATAACACTTGAAACTGTCAGGGCCCTTTAAATGACAAATTTTGGGGCAGTGTTAAGGAATAAAATGCCACTGTAACAAGCGTATTAAACCTGCAGCGTGAGCAGGCCATTTCTGGTTTCTTTGCTGGCGTAATGGTCTCAATTGGTAACGTTAATGCAAATTCTGGCGGTGTTGTGATGAAATTATAAAGAACAAGACCGTTTGCCCTTCACCTAAAGAGCAGGCTCGGCACACGCAGCCGGTACCTATGTACCATTAGACACCAGCCTGGTGTGTTCTCTCTCTCCTGCACAGCACTGCTTCAGGGCTGGAACTGGACATTAAAATGTATGGAAAAGTTCCGCTGTTGTTTCTCAGCAGATGGCTTTTCCCCTGTTTTTTCCTCGGTATATGAGTGTTTTCTCCTTTTCCTCCCAAGCAGTAATCCTCTGAACTGTGAACTATTTAGTGCATAACACCGTTTGTAGTCAGACTGCATGAATTGATTTTCCTGAAGTGGGCTGACAAAATGATGAGTGTATTGGAAAGCAGCACACACTTGCTTATTTGTTGTTCTACATTAACCTAGGTTTCTCAAGTAAATATCCTTTAAAATGTCCTTTTTTCTTTTCTTTTTTTCTTTTTAGTGTGCTGTTTTTAATATGCGTAGCTAATATCGTCTATATAGCTGCACAGCAGCATCTGCTCTTGTAAGAGGCACTCCGATAGCTTTCTAAATTTTACCCAAATGAGAAAATTGGAACTTCAGCTTGGAGGGGCTCCATAACACTGACTTCTGTTGAGGATTACATCCTTATTTTGAATGTTTTGATGTACTACTTAGGAATACTAAAGATTCTTACTGATGTTTTCATGAGTCACCATTAAATTAAATCATATGTAAAAGAGAACCAATAAGGTGACATTCAGAGATTCTTGGTAGAAAATCTTATGAAGGTGAATTTTAGTTGAGGAAACGATGTGAAAAAAAATTGATTGTGACTGATTAAGAAAGAGAAAGGAATGAGAAGAGAAAGAAGGAAGAACGTTACATTGAGACAGGAGAAACTCCAGAGTATTCAGATTTTAAGAAGTGAATCAAATGTGGAGTAAAATGCTAAGCTCATAGGACAAAACTTGCCACTTTCCTTTACAGAAAGTGTATATACATATATATACACACACACATACGTGTACCTATATGTGCACATACATATGTACAATCTGTGTGATCGAATTAGAAATCAGCATCTCTAGAACGAGCTGAGACTCTTTACATGGATTATTTTATCCCTTTATTCTTGAAACCTGTCCCTATTATTGCCCAATATGCATTTGCTTTAAAACGAGGTAGCGTCACAGATGCTTTTTTGAGGACTTTGTGATCAAACATGAGTGGTACTGTTCACTGAAATTATAAATTAATTCTTCTTATGAAGAAAATGTTACCATTCTATTCACCTTGAAAAAAATGTGTTCATGTTTTATGAGCTAGAAGAAATACATTAATAACAAATAGATTTTATATCTTTTTTTTTTTTCCACTGACCTCAGACACAAAGCCCCCCACGTACTAGAGGAAAATCCTATTAAGTAATTAGCTTATTATGACTGAGAAATGCATGTGAGAAAAGAGTATCTCAGAGAGAAGACAGGAGAATTGTAATATTTTGCCTAAACCTAGTAATAGCCAACAACACCTTCTTTCAAAATAACACGTCTTTCATGTAATACATCTTTTGTACTTATGTCTTTACATGCAAAGGAGGGAGGAAATCCCCATAACCCCCATGAAGTTATGAGTGCTAAAACTTATGCGCAGTGAAACCTGATACATGACTATGATGCTTTTTGGTTATTACAGTGTTTTATACAAAGTCTTCCTGACAGAATGTTTGGGTTTGTGTGGAACAGGGGAATGTATGTACCAAGAGCTGAGGGAAAAAAATGAATAGTCTCTTCTATATTTACTGCATACCGGGGTAAACTTGGGCACATAAAGAAAATTTTATTTGGTATTCAGTATCCATTTCAGTGGTGGGTTGCATGCACTGTGAACCCTATTAAATGAATACCCAACAAACTGATCATGATTCCTACAACAAAAATTAAACAAGGTCTTCATTAAGTTGTGGTCTTCATGCAATGTATATGACAGCTAACTTGCAGGACATGTTTCTTACACAGCTCTTTCAATTAATGTACTTCTGAACATACTACCATCACCATCCTTGTGACGTATGTGTATATAAATGGGCTTAAAACTAAGTTTACAATCAATCTCCATTCTAATGACTTGTTTTTATTTTCTACTGCAAAACCATTCTGACACAATAGGGACTACAAGTGGGAATTTAATCAAGTTTTGGTATTGGCAAAGCAAACACAAAAAGGAAGCCTGTGGAGGGTGGAAGCAAGGACAGGTGGCCTGGGTGGAATACAGAGAAATTATCCGAGCAGCCAGGGAACTGTTTAGGAAAGCTAAAGTCCTAGTAGAACTAAATCTCGGCAGGGACGTCAAGAGCAACATGAAAAGCTTCTGTAGGTACATCAGTGATAAAGGGAAGACTAGGGAAAAATGTGGGCCCTCCCTGAAGGAAACAGAAGACCTGGTTACCTGGGATATTGAGAAGGCTGAGGTCTTTGATGGCTTTGCCTCAGTCTTCACTGTCAAGTGGTCCAGCAACACTGCCTGGGTTTCAGAAGGCAAAGACAGGGACTGAGATAATGAAGAATCGCGCACTGCAGGAGATGATCAGGTGCAACTTGAGGGACCTGATGAGATGCTTCTGCAGGTCCTGAAGCAACTTAGAAATGAGGTGACTAAGCCACTATTGATCATATTTCAGAAGTCGTGGCAGTCTGGTGAAATTCCTGCTGACTGGAAAAGGGGAAACATAACCCCAGTTTTTAAAAAGGGAAAAAAAGGAAGACCTAGGCAACTAGAGACCAGTCAGTCTCACCTCTGTGCCCAGCAAGGTCATGGAGCAGATCCTCCTGAAGGGTTTGCTAAGGCACATGGAAAATATGGAGGTGAATGGCGACAGCCAACATGGCTTCACTAATAAGGGCAAATTGTTACTGACAAATTTCATGTCCTTCTATGACAGAGTTACAGCATTGGTGGATAAGGGAAGAGTAACTGATGCCATCTTCCTGGATTTGTGCAAAACATTTGCTGCTATCTCACATGACATCCTTTTGTCTAAATTGGAGAGACACAAATTTGACAGATGGAGCACTCAGTGGATAAGGGATTGGCTGGATGGTTGCACTGAAAGAGTTGCAGTCAGTGGCTCCATGTCCAAATAGAGACCAGTAATGAGTGGCATTTCTCAGGGGTTGGTATTGGAGCCAGCACTGTTTAACATTTTTGTTGGCAACATGGACCATGGGATTGAGAGCACCCTCAGCAAGTTTGCTGATGACACCAAGCTGTGTGGTGTGGTTGACACGCTGGAGGGAAAAGATACCATTCAGAGGGACCTTGACAGTCTTTAAAGGTGGACCCATTCAGACGTCATGAAGTTCAACAAGGCCAAGTGCAAGGTGCTGCATCTGGGTTCAGGACAATCACAAGAACAAATACAGGCTGGGTGGAGAGTGGATTGAGAGTAGCCCTGAGGAAAAGGACTTGGGGGTGTTGATTGGCAAGAAGCTCACCATAACCTGGTAGTGTGTGCTTGCAGCCCAGAAAATCATCTGTATCCTGGAGTGCATCAAAAGAAGTGTAACCACCAGGTGAAGGGAGGTGATTCTTCTCCTCTGCTCTGGTCTCATGAGACCCCACCTGGGGTACTGTGTCCAGCTCTGGGGCCCCCAGCGTAAGAAGGACATGGACCTGTTCAAGAGGAGGGCCACAAATATGATCAGAGGGCTGGAGCACCCTCTCCGAAGAAAGGCTGAGAGAGTTGGTGTTGTTCAGCCTGGAGAAGGCTCTGAGGACAATTTATTGTGTCCTTTCCCAAACTGTAGAGGGATCAGCAGGAGGGGTAGTGAGGGCTGGAGCACATACCCTGTGAGGAGCCGCTGGGGAAGCTGGGCTGGATTGGCCTGGAGAAGAAATGGCTTTAGGGGCACCTAATAGTGCCCCTGCCTGCGATGTATAGAAATCACCAGAGAGATGGATCTGGGCTCCTAACAGTGGTGCATTGTGAGAGGGTAAGAGACAGTGGTCGTAAGTTGAAGCAAGGACTAGATGTAAGAAAAATGTTATTCCCTATGAGTACAATCAGGCAGGTTGCCCAGAGAAGTTGTGTACTCTCCATCCTTGGATATTTTCAAGACCCTTTGAGCAACATGGTCTGACCTCAAAGCTGTCCCTGCTTTGAGCAGCAGAGTGGACTACAGACCTCCTGAGGTCCCTTCCAACTAGAATTATCCAAGAGTTGTACAATACTACGAACCATATAGTCGTGAGAGTCTTCTACTGAGCACTGGCTTGCTTGTTGTAATGCACAGTCTCCCTTAACTCTTAATGTGTAGTAGCTGGGTAAACCAAAAAGATGTAGGCGTGGAACTGAGACTGAGTCAGAGTAGGGATTTATTATCAGTAGCCCTGGCCATTCTTACATTTTACGCTACAGCTCCTGCACAACACTTCTGAGTAGTCCATGGTCTTCAGCTGAAGTGGTACACAGCAGCACATCAGTAGAGCAGAATGACCACTGTGCTGATACCTGCATGGAGAATGAAGTCATCACAGATAATAGTAGCCTCAAGGTTGAAGACAAAAATCACACTGTACTTATAGCCTGTTTAATTCTTACACCTCTGTGGGGACTCTAGCACATTTCTAGGAACTGGAAATTAATTCGGTTACATCGCTGTGACAATAATATAATCATGCTGGGCATACTCTTGTGCAGTATAATATTTTCCATAATCTTGTCCAATTTTTATATTTCTCTGTGTTTGTCTTCAGTTGTACAAATCCTGTTCCATTAACTATAACATCCATACAGGTAGTTGGTACAGTAGGATTTCCAGGTAGTGCCTGGCTTGAATGTGAACTGCTTTGAAGAGGAAAACAATCCCATGGGAACTGCACGTCTCAGCATCAAACTTTTCATCTCATGCCTAGGCTACTCACGGTTTATATTTAGGTGGAGAACAGAACACTTACTGGAGAAAAAGGCACTTAATGCAAAAGGCCATTGTACCTGTTTTGTTTTTTTTTTTCCCAGGGTAGAAGAAACCTTCTCAGCTCTTGGAGTTGTACCACGACACCTGCCTGCCACACAGGGTAGTGGGCAGGCACTGGTGAGAGCAGCGAAGTTTCACAAGGTGATAGTGGACCCTCTTTATTCTGACATTTCAGTGTACACTCAAGTGTGTTCCAAACTTACAAGACTAAGTTATCAAGAGTAATTATTTTCAGTGAAAATCCAAAATAAATGAGAGCTGCAGTGCATCTGTTGTCAGGGGTTCAAACTCTGATTCTTTTACATTAATACACAGACTCACTGACACCCCCCTTATTAAACTCATGGAAAGCTGCATTTGTATACCTCAGTTGATTTTTTTTTTTACTTGAAGATGTGTCAAATCATGATGAAAAACATTTTGAGCCTAGGAAAAAAACCTGAGACTGTTACATATTTGAATGAATAAACTGCTATTTTGGAGATTTCTGAAGTGACTTTAATATTTTTCCTCATGTGGGCTTACAAGCCTGGAGAGATTTTAAATTTTTAAAAGATTTTTAAAGGTGAAAGAGAAGAGAAAACTTGCTTTTTTACCTGAGTTTATGAAAGCTCTGTTATTTCTAAAACTAAATAATGTATGAAGCAGTGAAAGCCTGTATTGTGTATTAAATTCACATGACAATTCCCATTTTAAAGTTTTACTGAGTACTCAGGTGAATTAACTGGATATAGATAGTATATCTAATGTATTTATTCCGGAAGTCCTATGAACCTACTGCCTTTAGGAATTAAACGTTTGACTGTTCATGTCCCAGGAACAAGACATAGCTGCCAAATTCATTTAACTTGAGTCTCTGTGCTTGGAGGTGCTGTGGATTCCAGAGATAAACTTGTGACAGTATTATGAAATAGTATTACCTTCATTATCAGCCAAGGGTTCCTTCTCTTCCTTTTGACTTCACTAATAAGGTGAGCTGGAAGGTAGAGAACAACAGAAGAAGCTGGGACTGGCTTGGAAGATGCTGCAGCCGCTCTTGTGAGTCATTCTCTTTTAATCACGTAGGCAAAATCCTATGGGCATGTGGGATGATACATAAAGGAAGGCAAGATTTTGCTTGCTGTGGAGGAGCTGTTCATTTGTTAGAAACATTCAGCTGACTTAGTGGAGCAGTGCCAATTTCTGTTAGCAAAGGCTTTGCTTCTGAGGATACATATATGCTTTAATAAATGGTTGAAGTCCTTCTTCAGGCTGCAGAGACAGTGGCAGCCAAGTAAGTGTAGCTAGGATGACATCCAGCCACCTTTGTCACTCTTCAGCTCAAGCAGCCAAGTATTCTTTTTTTTTTTAACTGATTTGGCAATGCTTGACATGACACAGAGACCTTAAAACTAGTGATGTTTATTAATATTGTGTAATGTGTGTTCTGTATAAAACGTTGCTAAATTAAAAGGCAAACTGATACCTCTTGAGACAACAATATTCATAATATATGGTTGAAACATACAGCTATGTAATGAGTGCCTTTGGTTTAGCAGATTTCATGAAAAAAAGTGAAAGAATCAGCTCTCCAAAGAATCTGTAAATACCAAAAAGTAGTAATTCCTGGATAAGCTTGTGGGTATGCTGCTGCTATTTTATGAATGTCAGCTAGGTGAACTAAACTTAAACAGTTTGGTCCTCTAGATGATAAGAGAAATCAAGTGGTTCTTGTGGTAACTGTAAAAGTAACTAAAAGCCTCTTGAGGATCAGCAAGAAGAGGGCTAACTGAAAGACAGCATCTGGATGGGGTGAGAAAACTTTTGCAGGGCAACTTAGTAATAGCTATAAAGAGACATTAGTGTATAATATAGCATGGATGGATGGATGGATGGATGGATGGATGGATGGATGGATGGATAAATGGTGGGCAAAGCCTCCGAGAACTTGCAGATCCCAGTGCAGTCTGGGAATGCCTTGTGTCTGGAATGCCTTGTGGTGCATTTCTTACATGAAAACACTTTGAACACAGAGAAAAGAGTCTACCCTTACAGTAGCTATTGACTGTCTTGTGAGGAAAGCAAGTGTAGAACTAGACTGTGACTTCAGAACATGCTGTAGTGTGATAGACACCCTTTGGTGCAGGCTTAAAAACAAGCTCAAATGCACAATACTGAATTTGCTGTGATGTGGCTTAACCTGATGTTGTGACCCAGTGTGGACACGTCTCAATGTGTTTGATGACTATTTTATTAAGCAACATTTTAATCTGTGTAGTAAGATGAATTTCTTAATTTCCCATTTTTAAGGCTGCTGTTGGTGGAATTAAGACTGTGAATAACCTTTCTTTTACATTCCTGTGATGCCTGCACTGGTGCTGTACCTTAATTTCTCTTTGAGGTACAGTTTTATGAGTAGAACAGATTCTTGAACTGTGCAATCCATTTCTTTTTCTCTTAATATTTCAGTTACATAAATGTTGTAAGAGTGTAGATGTTGCTCTCATAATCAGCTGGATAGCGTCTACCGCTCAATTTGAGTTGTGACACAGTATTTTCACGCTTTTTTATCCTAACATACAGCCCTACAACCACCCACCAGCCTCATCCTCCTCCCACCAGAGCTGTTCTGCTGAAAACATGTGCTGGATTTTCTTTTCAACATGTAGGCAGCGTTTTTTGTGCGGTGATGTAGGGGACAGACTGAAAAATGCAAAATTATCATCACCTTCAAGTGTCATGAGACAGGAGATTAAGTGCTTTCAATGCAGAAAGTGACTACATTTTTCTGTCTCTTGCTGTAATAGTTGCAGATGGCACTTGTGGCTCAGAATACTTTGTCCTTCGAGCAATGGTCCTTGATGAGAAAAGGTTGATTTTATGGGTTTTTTTTTTCATGTGTAAAGATTAGATTTTTTAAATTTAAAAGCACAAGCAAATCTTATTCTTTATTTTGCTGTTTGTTTTACCATTCATAATAAATCCTTTTTTTTTTTTTAAAGTGGTATCTATTACATTAATGTTTGCACCAAAAGGATTTATTAACGTGAACTTACAGAGATATTACCCATATGCACATATGTACACATATTGATTACCAATGTTGCTTGAAATAAAAGTGGTCACTTCTCATATCTATTTCCACTGAACAGACCTTGATTTCCTTATTTTGCTTAGATTCATTTGTGCATTGGGTCAGTGCCCCCGAAGTGAAGGGTGATACTGCGTGGTTTGCAAAAGCAGCTCCTGGAATTCCTGACAATCTGAAGCTTCTGTTTCTTTACATGACATTTTTAACAAGGACAGAAGTAAGAATGGAAATAGAGTCTGCCACTAATTAAAGGTGCTTCTGAATTAACTGTCTGGATGGACTTTATTTCTGGTCAAGATGGTGGCTTGTCCATGCTGATCTCCTTTCCTACTCAGCACCTTTGGGTAGAGGATACTCTATTTCAGAGCATCCTCAGCTTTGGCATGTAACAGTGGAATGTCCTTCTATCAGTGCTGAAGTGCTGTGGGGACCAACCCTGTGGCTTTTTAACTGACAATGCTCAGATTTAGAGTCTCTTGGTTTTCACCTGACCTGGATACTCTCAGCTCTTACTTTTTTTGGATAGTGATACTTGTATTTACCTTTATATAAATTGTTCACTGTAATATGAAATGTAAATAATAAGTTCATATATAGTTTTAATATTAAAAAAACACAGTCTAAATACATATCTATACAGAAACATAAATAGGAAATGAGGAACTAATTAAGGAAAGGAGAAAGGAAGAGTTAATTAATTTTAGATTGCTTATTAGTTACATCACTGAAATACTACTGTATTGTATTGTACTAAAAATTGCTTTTTGACTCAATTAAGGACAAAATGAGTAAATAAAAGTAAAGAATAAACAATATTTTTTCCATTAAGAAAGCTGCTGTTCTCTGTCTCAGAGAGTTAACCAAATGTATTTTATAATCAACTCACAAAAAAGAGTAGCATTCGTGGACTTAGCACTATTGCAATGTTTTTCTGTTTCTATTTGAGAATGGTTTGTGCCTTTTTACACAGAGCAAGACCTACTGGAAAAGGCCTAGTCAATTTGTAGATAAAATTATTGATTTTCGTGTAAGTTTAGGTGCACTGCTGTGGAAAGGATGGTCTTACACTCTTAAGATATTTTTCAAATGTAAACAGTGGTGGGCTTTGACCAACCTGCATCTGTGTTTGCTCAGGACCCAGCACCCTGGAGGCAGAATGCTGTAGTAGTAGGAATAATATCACTGTAAAAATAGAACAAGAACTGTAATACCAGGAATAATATCAAGCCTCTATGCTGTAAATATAAAAACTCTGTAGCACCATGATGTCCAGACACTTTCCAGAATGTAGCCCTCCTTATTTAAAGGTAAGGAAGACAAAGACAAGGAGCCTGGGGGGACTTCCGTGAATTCACCACCAGGACCATGGAAGAACCAGGCTTATAAACCAATTCTATGCTATCCAGGGAGCTACCCTCAAAACTGATCTGGAATAAGATAATGATGTTGGTGATTACTGTGTTTTGATCTGAAAGTGTAGTGGTAATGGGTTACATATCACTACACTATCATTTTACGTATTTTTTCCAAACATGTATTAATAATTGAAACTTCAGGTTGGATGTGGCACATCAAAGGTATCTTGTCACACCCCTTTGTCTTTTTACATCAAAGGAGCATTGGAGACAGTGATGACATGTTATAGCCATTAAATAAAATACAGATTTTGAAGTGAATGGCATATGAGTACCAGCCTTTGGCTTGTAAGGGGAAATAAGAGCTTTGCTAATAAATCTGGTTAGAGCACTGCCATCCCAAGGACAGTCAGTATATTGACACTGGAAACCTTTGTCATTTTAAAGACAGACTAAAGGCTGTCGTTGACAAGATGAAAGAAGGTTGTTGAATAGAGATGCTAGGGTTTTTCACTGTCATCATTCCTCTTAAATAACATGTCATTATTTTTAATGACATATTATCCGTGTCAACTTATGCAGAAGTTGGAACCGTTTCTTTCAGTGAAAGGGAACAGCATCCTAGGCTCCAACTGAAAACCAAAGCAAACTCAAACTTCAGATATGATTTTACTAAAATGTAAAATGAGAGATGTTTGAAGATATCTTTGACCTTCAAGCTCTTGTCTTAAATAGGAAAATAACAGATGGTGTTGCTGTATGTTTAAAATTGTATGAATGAATACATATAGAGATGGACATGGTGCAGATGAAGTCTACAAATATTTGGGAAGGATTTGGGAGGAACTGCCCAAAAACTAAGAAAGTATCTGACAGAAGTAATGGCTGGCCATGGAACATCATTGGCAAATCCCAACACAGTGTTGTTATTAGTGACACAGGAAAGGAAATGAAGCTCAGGCTGTGTAAAAACACATAAGCTATTGTTGACCTTAAACTTGGAGAGCTGTGTTACAGGCAGGAATGCCAACTTCCCTGGAGTGCATGCGGAGGAGTTGAGGGAGATGAAACCAACATGGAGAGTCCTATTAGTGAGCAAAAATTTTATACCTCCTGTGACAGGAGATCTGGAAGGTAATTACACAATTTAAAGAGGTTTCAGTCAATCGTTTACAAGGCTTGCTAGAACACAAATACCATTTTCAGTGACAGTTTAAGAGATGTTTTGTTTGAACTGTCTGGATATTATTAATAGAACATGACTGCTTTTTAGGTGTTATAATAATTGTTGCAGCATAGAAATGTAGATAAAAGATCTGCAGGGATCATTAGTTTAATCTATTGAAATTTACAGTGCTCCACTGCCCTCTTTTGCCATATACCTGGAAGAGCAGCAAAGTAACAGGTGCCATCACAGCAATGGGCACCTTTCTTTTCCAATGCATGTACCTTTTGAAGTGGCTTTCAGTGTAGTGACAGCACATGAGCGATCCCTTGGGATATCTTATCTTCCTTGCAACAAAAGGAAAAGTACTGCAGATATGACCTCTTCTTTTACATGCCTAAGGACCAAATATTCATCCTTCACTCCTGCAGGTTTTCCACTGAATCCTTAAGTGTTAATTAGAATCTGATCCCAAGTGGATTTGTTTAGAAGGTATTGCTACACAAAACATCTAATAGGAATCCTGAAGAAATGGAATTAAGAACTACATCAAGGCTTACTCTCCACATGCATTCTGCTAGGAACCAAATCAGCCTGGTTAATATTGCCTCTGTAAGCTCATTTGCAAAGGAGAAAATCACCCTAATTGTGTATTATCTGTCTATCTTGCTTATCAGGAAAATATGTGTTCAGAAAATTCTGTGCTAGCCCTTCAGAATCTTCCTCTTAGTTAACAGGGCACACTTGAATAATTATGTTTATAGTTATCTTTCTATTTTTCACAGTTGGCAGTATGCTCTAGCAGCTTGAAAATTACTTTGGTTTTCCTACCATTTTGACACTGAAATTTATGTAGAAAAAGAATAGCCTTGGGCTTATGTTGGTGTCTTGTTGTCTTGCCAAGATATCTTCTTGCTATTGCACAAGCATCACTGACAGTGAAAAGACAGCTCTTACAAGAATTTTTATCTGTTAGGGTTCCTGCAAAGTTAGTAAAGAATAATAATGTGTCATGAACAAATTAATCTATGCTAAAACAGTTACCTCCTGGGTGAATTTGGCTGTCTGCATTTTTACAGCTATCACTTTTGGGTATTGTTTTTGTCTTGTATGAGAAAATGATCCTTTTTTTATATTAATTATTTCTGCAGGAATATGTTACATGTATCCTATTACACCATTTTGTTGGAAATTACTAGACTGCAAATAACAAGATCTAGGTTTATAACATCTAGCCAAGGTTTGCTTTTCATGTGAAGAGGTAATAATCTGAGGATGTTTAACTTTTATTTCTGTTCTTGTCAATGACAACTCATTTGTTGCCATTGAAGATATCCACTGCACTATTTTCAATGCATATTTCCACAAGCTAGTTAATAACAGACATTGAGAAGTTGATACAGTAGTGTACCCATAGCTGTATTATAAGTCTGGGAGCAGGGGAATTGGGTGGAAGAAATTGAACAGACTGTTGGGGAGGCAAAAGAGTGTTGCACAGCTTGAGAGTGCTGTTTTAAGGAGGCGACAAAGCCAGAGAGACCTCAGGATGGACCATAAGAGCATGCAGGAGCACTAGGACATAAGGAATTTAATACTGCTCAGCCCCTTGGTCTCCCTGCTGAGATCTACATTTTGTCCAGCTCCAGTGAATTTTTCAGCATACGTATATATCTCAGTGTACCTACCTTTCTCCAGCAGACTTTAAGGAGACTGAAGAAGGAGCTCTGACTGCAGGCCAGCTGCAGCCGTGGCACTGGATATGAACAGGAAGCAGTTGTAACACAACTCCCTGACAGACGTGTGAAAATTGGCTCACACTTGGCAGCTTTATGATACCAAACATGTTGAGGTAGAAAACATCACAGAATTCACAGCAAATAAACTATTATATGCTTTCCCTTCCTTTTCCCTTCCTTTTCCCTTCCTTTTCCCTTCCTTGCCCTTCCTTTCTTCCCTTCTTTCTTCCCTTCTTCCCTTCTTTCTTCCCTTCTT
>JANVCC010000013.1:729769-741770 GCA_025345505.1 Todiramphus chloris collaris
AAAAAAAAAAAAAAACAAACCAAACCAAAACCTCTCTTCTTTGAAAAGAAAACTAAACTACACTTTCAGAGTAAACAAAAATCCATTTTCTACTTTCAAGTAATTTTTTTTTTTTTGTCTTAATTTTTATTTTATTTGCCAAAGATGAAATGCATGAAGAACGGGAGCACCACAACACAGCACCAGCATCAAAAACCTGTAATATTAGGACTTAACTACCATCCCATGGGATTAATGGAGGGCGTCTGCATTAGTATTTTGTTTTGGATTGTGCTTTTGAAATGAGATTGATGTATTTTGCTACTTCCCAGACTTTGTTTCATATTACACAGCACTCCCAATGAGTGTGATACAGAAAGCTTCTCTTTGGGCAGCAGGTGATGCAGTCCAGAAGTCCTCATGATGTGCTCCAGCTATCGTTTACTGGTGATACTGGTCACACACAGCTGCCAGAAAAATATGGTTATTGTTTGGAAGTTAGAGAATTTTCCAAAAACATCAACTGTAGTGCTTGAAACTCTAGCTAGTTCTGAACTAACACCAAAATGTTGCTTAGGACCGAATCCACAAAAATTTTTTTTTTTTTGCTACGTTTTGTAGTATTTTCAGTTGTATGAAGCAATTGCTGATGGTCTCCAGAAACTTCACCTGTTAAACTCTGTCTCATTATGACATTTGGGCACCTTGTGTACCAGCAACTGAAACTCCATCGTTGATATTTTGTGAGATAATCTGATGACTGTTCTTTATCTAGGAACGTCCTGTACTTGATAATATTTTTAGCTCTAAAAGTGTGTAGCAGTAGCAGTAAAATGTTCATAGTTTATGTTCTTATAATTTGGGAATTTATATTATTATAGACATAGGTAATTCTGCAATTCTTTTCTTTATGAGTCTGTAGCTCTAATCTGCGAAGCAGTTGGGTACTTGCATCAACTCAGATTAATCTGAGATTTCCCTTTGAATTTTTCCATTACATCATACAGTATTTTTTCTGTTTCAATGACCAAATACAATATTTCACTGATCAAAATTTTCACCCAGTGTAGCCAAGTATTAGATAGAAGTATCCTCTGGATTGTTGTTATTTCACCAAATTACTATTTTTATATTACAAATGCACTATATTTTGTAGATTCATCTGTGAAAAGGTGGAGTCCTGTGTATGCCATTGAACTTCAAAGGAAACTGATACCAAAAACTGTCAGGATACTTTAGGCATTCCAGCATATTGGACAGTAAAAGAACAGCAACAAACACAGAATTATTGAGAATTCAAATAGGATGTACATAGGGTCTGTCAAGAGAAATAAATATTAAAAAAAACAACTAAAAAAGACCTGCACATGATCTTTAGCCCGAATAGTCTACGCGTCAGAATAGTGGTCTGATTTTGAAAAGTTGCTAATATGTTTGGAAATAGCTGCAGACAAACATCTGTATAGCTAGCTAAAAAGATGATAAATCTGTAAATAGGCAAGAGAGGTGGTGTAAGGGAGAAAGGATGCAATTCTTCAAAGAACTGAAGCAAGGAATCCCACCCTTACCACTCAGTAATTGTATGTTTAAGCTATGGTTAATTACTGATATGAATGTTAGAAAAGGAGGGTTTTGAATATATGAAGTATGAGAGAATAATGACCAGCACACATATGAATATCCAAAGATTAAAATCATGACAGATAATGTCACATTTTTTGTGAGGAAATAAACCAAAAAATAATTACTAGAGAATGTAGTATTTCTAGAGTGTAATAAAGCATTTGATATTGTGTCTCACAAAGCACTGTGTCGAAAAAGAAGATTGGTTTTGGTACAGTGAACACTTGTACAAACATTGACAAGCAACTTACTGAAGGATGGTATGAAAAGTGGCAGGTGTTAGGAATTAGACAGGAACATTTTCAGTGAGCTATCTGAAAAGAAATTACAGGGCATGCTTTATTTAACATCTCATGAGTGGTCAGCTTTGACTACCAGTTCCTTTGGTCAGGAACATCCTTGGTCTTGGGTGTTCCTGTCCTTAGTAGACTTTGTTTGGGTACAGGATGGTAATAACTGATTAAAAAATTGAGGATGCATTTTGCAAATTTCACTTTCCCCATTTGCAAAACAAATTTTGCTGCACAAGATTTAATTTGGGTTCATCTCTGATAACGTTCAGGGGACTCTTCCATTGTATCTGTTGTGCAGGATTCATAAAGGCTGATTTTTATGATTGCCATTCAGTCAGTCCAAACCTTCTCAAATTATATCTGGATGAAGTTTGGGCATGTGTATCACAGTACTGCATGGCTGAGGTAACTAATGGGCTGAGTGGTAAGAAAAGGTCTGAGTTTAACATCAGAGAAGGGAATTTGTCATTGTTACTTGGAGAAATCTTTTAAGTTCAGAAGCTACCTCCTTTAACAACACTGATAGGAAAATCTAAGCTACCTGAAAATGTACAGTTTATCAACTCCTGAAATTCAAGCAGTGTGGAAATAAATGTTTCCAGGTAATTGATATCTCAAGCTGGTGCAATAGATTGTACTCTGGCAGAAGCGAAAACCCTCCTCTGAAGGCACTCAGTACAGCAGTCAGAAAGCCAGGCTGTTACCACCATCTAGTTCAATTTCCATCCTTTGGCACCAAGGAAATATCCAAGGATGAGAGATAGCTGTGACTGTATTGCGTGGCAGAGGTGCATTGCCTTAGTTACTAAATGAACCCCAAGTCCCAGCTGAACCAAGTGGATTGTACCTTCCACTAGTGTCAACAGCAGCATCTCCCTATGAATCATGAGAAGAGTTCAAAACTGACTTGGTGCAGAATATAGCAACAACCAAACATCACTGTGTGACTTGGCAAACCAAAAAGATCTCCAAAGAGCTCTTTAATTCAAAAGACTTCAATATCAACCCCACAAAAGTCACAACTGTAAACAGTATTTGCTGATCTACTTCTAATCTGACTACTGGTGGTCAGGATAATCTTAGGTAGACAGTTGGACTTGATATCTTGGAGGTCTTTTCCAACCTTAATGATTCTGTGATTCTGTGAGAAGATAATTGTCTGGCACATTAAAAACCAAAGATCAATGCCTTCATGGCCTATGCACCTACCTCAGTGTCCAGAATCTTCAAAAGGCTGCTTCTTGAAGACACTGATACTGACGTGATGATATCTGCACACCTAAGAATCCGTCTGTCGTCAGGGTTTCTTGGCCAAGTGTATTCCATCAGATTTGTGTGCAGAATAAGATAAAAACTATAGAAGTCGTAGAAACATAAATTTGAGTATTAAATGCATAGTCAAGCTAATTGGCAATAAAGTAAAAATATGCTGAACAAGTCATCTGCGAAAGGTACAAAGAACAGTGAGGGAGACCAGTGTAACAAGCATTTAGTTGCGTGGCATGTAGTCTGAACAAAGTGAGTAGAAGGCTGTTGGGATCTGGCTGTGATTCTATGACAGATTATTCCTTCCTGCCCCTTTATTTCTGAAAAAAAAAAAAAAAAGAAAAAAAAATGGAGGAAGGGTAATTATGCTTTAATATAGGATAGACTAAGCAAGTCAATAGCTGAGTTGTTTTCTGTTCTTCTTATGGTTCTTTAACATAGATGGTAGCTGACCTTTTTTTCCATTGAAATAAAGATCTGCTTGTTACTGTTTTTATGTGACTGGTAGGACTTGTGATTTCTGATTCTAGCAACTGAAGAACTAGTAGTGCTAAAAGCATTATTTCTATTTTACTTAATAATCTTTAGGAAGAAGAATTTGCAAATTGTATTTTTCTGAAAAGTGAAAAATAATAAAAAAAGGTATTTTATTAAGTAAATTAGACAGGAACTTCTGTGAAATCTTGCAATATGAACATAGTGGAGGACAAATCAGAACAAAATGTATCCTCTGATAAAAGACTTAAGCGCTAAGAGAAGTGTGTTTTCAAACAATCTTATAATCAATTTTTATAATCGTATGGTTTTATATATTTGTTTATTTCACAAATTATAATATGAACTTTTTTTCCAAATTTAATTAAGAGGACTTTTTTTTTCCTTACTCTGCCTTCTTCCTGGAGGAACACTGATGAATGCCAAGTTTTCTTCTGAGATGAATAAAGGTCCCATTGATTTTAATGAGAGCTCAATATCTACCCTTTGATGAGAGAATTTGGTCCTAAGATGTGTTCGATTAAAGAAGTGTGCAAGAAAGATTAATTTCATAAAGGAGCTTTCATGAGAGTTACCAGTAAACTGCAGTGACTTTTTTCACCCAGTCAGTACTTTGTTATTTCTGAAGCCCAGTGCTTTTGCTGAATGTGTAACATTCATTAAGAAGCAACATGCTAATCAAAGTACTCTTGTTTTATGTTAGGTTTTCCTTTTTTTTATTGCAGTGTTAGTTGACATTCACCTGACATTTTAGAAGCTGGCTAGAAATTTTTCACTTTGGATCTTTTGTCATGTTGAATGAATGTGAGTGCTCCATGTTTTTCATCAAATATGAGGTGGTGTGTTGCTGCCCCTATGACGAGGGAGACCCTGAGGCTCCGTAGTGTGTTACTTAAGTCACTGGACCTCTGTAAAAACTGTGGTTCCATCTTTTCATTTGTCTTTGGATTCTCTGCAAGTTTCTGAAAGCTGTGATAACACAACTGTAGCTTCAGAGCAGTGTGAGAAAACTCAGCACGCATGGATCCCATCAGAGAACTAGTTCTAGTAAAAAGAAGAAACCTAAACAAATACAAACATGATGTAAAATTATAATTAAAACAGCTTAAATGACTAGCCCCTGTGTTGGTGAAAACATATGGAAAATTTAAAAGGGAACTGCTGTAAGTACTGTGACAGTGATAACAGCTGTCATGATTGTCTTTGATTAGATTATGTTGGTTTTAAAATCCTCAACTTTGACTTTCTAATTGCATTTGATTACATTAGCCTCACCAGACTTTTAGGAAAAGTGTGTGTCTAATGATCAGGATTGCAGAAAAATAAATGTGTCATCTTACTGAAAGGCTCAAAGACTAGGTAATGATTTAAAAAAAAACCCCAACAACCATAAAATACTACTTTTTAAGAATGATATATTTCTTTTAGGCTCAACATGCTATATTGAGACAGATGCCTGATAAAACATGCTAAATGTCAAGCTTGTCCAGTCCTGACATTCAGATGACAGTTTTCATTGCACTTTCCTGCCCAGTCAGTGCCAGTGGCAAGAGACAGGATTCTGGGAGAGCCTCCACAGGGAGATGCTACCCAGACAACTCCTCACCTTGGACCCAGACAACTCCTCACCTTGGCAGAAGGAAGTGTCGGCTCCCTGGAGGCCCCTCTGCCCTGGCTCCACTCCTTGCACTCATTGCTAGCCTTAGGAAAATGCCTTCACCAGGCTCCCAGGGTTCTGGTGCAAGCCAAGTGCCGCTTTAACTCATGGCCCTGAGCACTTGGCTCCGGCAGTCCTGGTTTACTGGTGTAGGTTGCTGGTGAGTTTTATCCCCCGCACTCGTGTTCTCGCTCCTCTGAGAAAGGAAGTTGACAATCTAATGAGGTATTTGGCATTAAAACAATTTCTGTGCTGTATTCAAATACTTACTTTTATGAAGACCCATCTTTAGTTTGCACTTGTTTGAAGTAGCTGCGTGCGCGGCTGAGACACTAAGGGTAATGCCTGGGCTGCCTGTAGGAAAGGGCCATCGGCTGCACCTGAGCAGAACAAGAGCAGGAGATGGCCCAGCACCAGTGGTGGCCCGCTGGGGAGCACCTCATAGTTTTGGGGGTTGCATGGCTGGGAACTTTTGCAATAAGTCAGGTATCTGTTACCCTTCAGCACTTGCTCAGGCACAGGCTGTGTGCTGAAGTTCAGCTGTGAATCAGGAATATCTTTATCCTACTCGGCAGTTGGGCACTGCACTGAAAATCCCGCCATAGGCAACTGGCTTTTCAGTGTGATTGTGTCCCTGCTAACTACATTGGCTGAGATAAGCTTGTTAAGCGATGGAGACTGACATTTGCTCCTCGAGATCAGCTGCCTTTATTTGGGGAAGTTATCAGATGTTAGAATGATTCATCTACTACTTCAGGCCAGCCGTTCAGTTTTCCTTCAAGTCAAATCAAGCAGTTGCTCTTGGCATGAAAAACAGGGAAGGCAGGCAGAGTAAGAGAAAGGACACCTTATAATTAAAATCAGGCTTGAGCTTATGCCTTACTTCATTATACTACTGAAGAAAATGGCAAGTTTTACTTCCAAATATTTAGACACTCTGGCCATAGCAAAGCAGCTTTAGACTAAGCAAGAGCTAGTATTACAGTAGGAAGACTAGCTAAGTATTTTAAATGGTCTTCATCTTAAATGGCAACATCTTTGAAAAAAATTCAGTGTGGGCCTCAAAAAAAATTGACATGGGCATAGTCATGAAGTGGCAGCTGACCTGCAAGTGTGGTGTTGCTTAGCAATCCCTCACCACCACGCAAATTGGGAACGCAGGTTAGAGTGGTTTACGCCAGGAAAGAGATAAATGCTAATTTTCTCCAGCAGATTCTGTTTTCTGTGGAAGGATATTAGCCATAAGTCCCTCTTCATTCTTCTTTTCCCTTTTCCCTTGTAACAAGTTGAAAAGCATTTGGAAAGTGATATCTGTGCAAAGAAGAGTCTGCGAGAACGCAGGTGCATTTCCAGAACACCAATTGAACAAACAGTTGATACAACAAACAAGTTTGGAGGGAAAGAATAATAAAGAACACAAAGGGAATGTTATTTTAACACTTGAACGTTTTCAACTGTGAAAGTTTATATAGCCACTTGGATTTCTGAATCAGTTGCCAGTCATGACCCTACCACAGAGTCCCTGCAGGTGGGATGCTGAACCTGCCTGGAGTCCAGCTGCTGTCAGAGGTTGTGCCAGCCCACCTGAGCTCACTGCAGGATCCAGGCCTGAATTAACTAGAGGTCTGGGGTTAAAAGGATCAGCCAGAAAAAGTTCACACGCTCCCTGGCTCAGGTCATTGGGGAGCTCTTGTACCAACAGAGTGTGATGGAAAGGGAGTATTTTGAATTTGGAAACTTGATGGCAGAGGTTGAGAGTTTGATGGAGATAGGAAGCTTCTTTCTCCCTTCTCCTGTTTTGATGTGTGATCCACTTTTCATGACTCCATAGCAGCGGATAAGGAAGGGGGAGGCATTTATCTTCACCCTGGTTGCCTAGTCCAGGCGGATCTCTTACTGTATGTGAGCAGTAATGTGAAAGCTTTTGTCTGTCAGACTTACTGGTTATACTGTAGAAGGTGAGGGATCCAATGATGCCTTCTGGTGTACTGTATGGCTAACATGACATCTTTCTACTCCATGTGATAGAGGTGCTCTCTCTTGCTTTTCCTTGAGATTTTTCCTGTCTCTTACAAATCACTAGAAGGGTTGCCGTGGTTCCATCTCCTTGTCCCTTAAAAACACTGGTAGCCAGGTAGTTATTCCTCTTCCAGAGTGCAGGGACTACAGGTGTGCCAAGCGTCTTTGTATAAAATACATAAATTCCCTGTACTTTGTGCCACGTGTGTCTGCACAAAGCCTAAACCCAGACCAAGCTCTCACTTCCAAAGACTTCTGTATGGAATTAATGTTGCACTCTAGTAAGTTAAGCTTGTAGCACCCCAGAAATACATCCACCCAACTAAGAGGTGCAGCGTGTTTGCTATGTGTGACACATGACCAGCGGCTTGAGAACTGAAGCATAGTATAGGTTAGAGTAGGCGGAATATTCAGAACTGTAGTATGTATATTGTGTGATGGATTTCCATGGAAAGTATTACCACATGAGGTAGCTCCCCTTTGAGAATAAACATGATAGCTTTCCATTTGCTGTTTATTTTAGCACATGGTCAAAGAGCAAAAAGAATTTAATACCTCTGTCGCTTGATCTGGAACTTGGACTTTCTATAGCCAATGACAAATGATTGTCCAGGCACATTTCTGAGTTTATTTAAACTGAGAGGTAGCTGTTATCTTTCTGAAATGTCAAAATGCTTGTCTGAGGAATACAGATGCTCCTCTCCTTTACGTGGCATTAAGTATGTGAAAGCAGGATGCACAGGGTCAAATACAGACCCCTTTGTGCAATAAACAACTCCCAAATCATAAACCAACTCTCTTTATAAGTTTCCAAAACATGTTTTTCTTGACCTTTTAACACAGGCAATAGTACTTCTGCTTGCTAGGCAACTGATTTTTGCTCATCTCCTTGAGAGGTTAAAATGAAATAACAGTAAATTTCTACAACTGCTTCAGAGGGCTGCAGAACGAAAAGGTACTTAATCAGAATGCATAGCTTCAGGAAATTACCAACTGCTATTAGGACAGTAACTGAAAATATTTCAAAGTCTCCCACTGTAACAAATGGGACTTCTTGCCTGTGTACCATTTTAATGATAATTTCAAGAGGAGACAAAGCCTGACAACACGTATCATGACAGGGGAATCAGAACTGCATCCAGAGAGAGCAATTTCAGTCAGGAAGCAGTGGGAGAGTTTCACAGTTCCTTTCAGATAAGAAACGTAAGCAACATACAAATGTGGAAAATAAATTAAAATGCAATGTAAACACTTCTCGCCTATGTACAGTAATGACGAAAACCCCCACAAAATGTACCTAAAACTTGCTGTGGACATGTGTTTTCCCACTGTCATAACTGCAACTTCCTGTGACTTTGACAATAAAAACCAGAACCAAACAGTATTAATGATTTAGTGACACTGAGTGAAACAACTGTGCATGCTTTATAAATATTTGCCTTTTGTCTTTATTAAAACAGATTTTGCTGAGGTGCCAGATTACTGATTTCAGTAGGGAGGGCAGGCTTCTGTTTAGCCCCCAATTATGAGGGAGAAAATTAACTTCCTTACATAAAAGTAATAATAAATCATTTAAATCCAAAGTTCATACAAAGTCTGATCGTATTCCCATCTTCATACAGACTTTGCTTTTGCAGGGTGCTGTGCAATCTTCACTTTCTCAGATGAACCGTGTAAAACTGCATCAGTGTATCTGCGTAACAAATTGTCCCTGAAGAACTGTGAAGATCCTGACCGTGTTTGTATGAGCATCCTGTTAGCCTGTATCCATCATCTGTGCCCCCAGTGCCCTGTTTGTGGCCATAACCTGCTTCCACCCGCTCTCAGCTTCAGTGCCAGGCAGGTTGGTTGTAGGCTGCAGAAGCAGACGTCTGGCTGTGAGGGACTGCACTGAAGTCTTCCTTCATCAAGACAGTGGTCATCGTGCATGATCATTAGTTACTTGCCTTTCCTCAGACTGGAAAAGGCACCTATGGAGCAAGACGTGCCTTCAAACTGAAGTGAGAAGATGGACAACAAAGCACAGAGTGTTCCTGTGTTTCCTGTAAACATTTTACTTTACAAAGCGGCACAGCCTTGGCAGGCTGAGAGACCTTTAGCAGAGAGGAACTGTGGAACAGGAAATCTGGGCTCATTTTGCTGTGCATGTCAGGCTGCAGCCAAAACCAGAGTAGCTGTGCTAACATGTGAAAAGTCATCTGATAAAAGCCTGCTGCCAAAGAGGCACAACTCAGAGGAAGAATAGCCTCAATACCCTTTTTTTCTTGGTTTTGGTTCCAGAAGATGCCTCTGTCTCATGACTGTAATAATACTCAATCATCATGCTATAATTAAGGGCTTTTCATGTAATCATCTGTAGAACTGATTACTTTGGGCTATACCCTACTAATGCTGAGCTTCCTGGCAAAATTCCCACTGGCATCAGTAAGAGAAAGATCGTCCCTTTCCTCAGCAGTTTACTGCTATTGTTTGATAATACCGTGCTTTTCAGACAGTTTGCAATGGAGATTAAATATTTAGACTTTTAGTTCTTGAAATATTAAAATGGCACTGTAGAGCTAACACACTTTCTCAGAAGCTTGAGTTTGTTCTGGTCATTATTGCTTCCGAGGAGTGCAACACCAAAGCAAGGCATGAACAGGTACGAACAAGATTTTATCCAAGAAGCTGAAAACAATAGACTCTCAAGGCATGAAAAACAGGAAGGAAGATGAAAGATTTTGTATTGCGGATGATATAGCAACATTCATTTGCTTTTTTGTACAGTAAAAAAATAACGAATTAGGCAACCAAACCCACTAAAATTTCAAAAGATAATACACCCGGAGATTTATTCATCCTTTTGAAAAAATGTACTTCAGCCTTTTTAGCCAAGTTTTGCCACTAACTCTGATGGGAACAGGATGCTCATGAGATGAGTAGGATGATATTTATAGGGTTAGCCAGAACACACATGAGCTCTATAAGCTCTTGTTTGTAAAGGTTAAGAGCTTGTTTTTGGAAGTATTGAATGCGTGTGTGTAATTCATTTTGACTTGAGCTGGAGTTGAGGGCGTGCAGCAGTGTTAAGAGACCAGGCGTTAATTTCCTGTCACAAGGGACAAGTGTCTCTATATGCGGATATTCTCGCTTTTCATAATTCGCACTGCAGTTGCAATTAAGACGATTCTATTGTACTAGAAATAACAGTTGCTTGTTAATCCAGAGGCCTTCAACTCTAAAGCCAAGGCAGTTATTTGAGACAGCTTATTGAAAAGAGAAGTGAAGAGCAAATTCCTGCAGCGCCCATCTTTTGGCACCAAGCGCAGGTGCCTGGATGTGGAAGAGGATGCTCTGTTGAAATCCTTTGCTTGACCAACACTCATGGCAGTGGCAGAGTTGCCTGAGCGTTGCACAAGGAAACACTGCAGCTTTCCCTCTTAGGACTGTGTAGGTCTGGGCTGGGGAGACCAGCCTCCTCACATGGGGGACAGGGCAAGCACCAGGCTGTGAAACCACAGCTCTTGCCCTTGAGTAAGAGACACGTCATTGCCAAATGTTATTTCTCCCTCCTTCTGGTAAACCTTTTGATGCGGTTCCCTGTCAGAAGGAGAACAGCAGGATATTCTGTGCTGCAGCTTGAGTTTTCAATGAGCTAGGCATTTGTGAGTGTCTTCAGGAGAGCTGGTCACCTCTTCATCCAGCTGAGACATCTCCTGTGAGAGCACCACAGAAGGCACCCTGCCCAAGTACCCAGATTACAGCCACAGAGAAGCAGATGAAGGGGTTACAGGGATGGGTCAGGAAGTGTAGGAGCCCTTCTCTACCTCCTAGAGTAAACATTGTCTTTATGGGTGGATAACACAGGTGCATCTACGTTACCCTTTGCTGTGCCATAGGGCTTGTATGTTTCCATAGTGTCTTAGCCACATTTCTTAAGGATTATGCTTCACAAATACTTTCCAAAAGGTCCAGTCTTAACTAACATTTACCGGAAAATCCCAAATACAGTGAATGGCACATGGATTTTTATGGCTACGTCTGCACTAGCTCAGCAGAAGCAGACTGGAGTAAAAAGGAGCTGGTACTCAAGGCGGTTTTACTTTGGACCAGGTCCAATTTGATAGCATGACCTGAACACCTGCGTCCCCTTGGACTGTCTCATGGAGGGCCTCTTCTGCAGTAGCTCGGATGGCACCGGGATGCAAGCAGGAGTTCTGCCACAGGAAGATACTCCTTGATCTGAACTAGAAGACTCATGAAGGTGTACCACCTGCTACCCGCATGCCTGCGTGCATGAATTTTGTTGTCAGAAAAACACTGAAAATCTGTTTTTATGTGTAGTGCTTCAAATGTTCGATCTCTTTTGTGAGCTAATGCACGGAGCCATTTTTCAAGAGGCATGACAGTCTGAAGCACAGTGTAAGACCAGACCCAGGGGTATGCTGCTTCTAATCCTAGCTCTCCCCTTAAATGCACACCTCTTTCTGTCCATCATTCTGTCTGCTTTCTTGCCTCGCTTGGATTTTATGAGGATTCAATTTTGCACAATAGTCCAGAAATGTGAAGGTTTCTATATAACTAGGCACTGTAAAAAAATTACCCAAATACAGTAAAAAAGCTGCTTTGTCATCACACTAATGGGAAGGAAGGAAGGAAGGAAGGAAGGAAGGAAGGAAGGAAGGAAGGA